>CM052661.1:1549923-1575696 GCA_028533165.1 Leontopithecus rosalia | reverse complement strand
GTCTGTTCATTTCCTTTGCCCAATTTTGGATGGGCTTGTTTGCTTTTTTCTTGTAAATCTGTTTGAGTTCTTTGTAAATTCTGGATATCAGCCCTTTGTCAGATGGGTAAACGGCAAACATTTTTCCCTTTCTGTTGGTTGCCGATTCACTCTAGTGACTGTTTCTTTTGCCGTGCAGAAGCTGTGGAGTTTGATTAGGTCCCATTTGTCTATTTTGGCTTTTGTTGCCAATGCTTTTGGTGTTTTGGTCATGAAGTCCTTGCCTACTCCTATGTCCTGAAGGGTTTTGCCTAGATTTTCTTCTAGGGTTTTTATGGTGCCTGGTCTTATGTTTAAGTCTTTAATCCATCTGGAGTTAATTTTAGTGTAAGGTGTCAGGAAGGGGTCCAGTTTCTGCTTTCTGCACATGGGTAATTGATTTTTTAAAATACTTTAAACAGTAAGATGGAGCTGATGAGTGATGTTAAAATCCACAGAGTACTGAGACAGGCTTCAGAGTCACAGGTTTTTATCCATGAAGCATGTTGGGAATGTTTAAATTTCCGCAATTGATTCGCTCACTGGTGATTCTCAAATTAAACAAAATCCTTCTAACTGATGCATAAAGTCTAGAAAACATGGGTGGCAAGAATGAGTCCAGAATCAGCAGCAGCAGCAAGAGCACAGAGGTTCACAAGCATGGAAGGGTTGTGAGGAGTTGCGGAACCCTTCACAGTAGGACAAAATGGAGACTTCTCATTTATTACATGGAGTCACAGCCACTCCACACAGTTGCATTAGACCCCCAGGACTCCTACTAGGCCTCGGAGAGCAGCCCAGAGAACAGGGGCAGGCTGTGTGCGGGGTCCCTGCCTGAACCCCAGCTCCGCCTCACCCCAGCTCACCACATCCCAGCTCTGGGCCTGAATCCAGCCTAAGGTTCCCCCCTGCCTGGTGGTGATGGGGACACCGACCTCACAAGATTGTTGGGAGGATTACCTGCAATCAAGCATGCAGACGCCTCAACTACGAGGGTTTAAACCTATGGAAACCCCAAAACGAGAGGAAAAGAAAACCAGCAAGATGCACATACGCCTACGTAGACATAAAGTATATGTGCCCGGGGGCACCTGTCACACTGGTGAATCACGACTGTATAAAGAGTAAGTTCACTTCTGCAAGAAAACATTAATATTGGCCAGATGTTGTGGCTCACACCTGTATTCCCAGCTCTGTGGGAGGCTGAGGTGGGTGGATCGTTTGAACCCAGGGGTTCGAGACCTGAGCAACATAACAATACTGTGTCTCTACTAAAAATACAAGAAATTAGCTGGGCATGGTGGTGTCTGTAGTTCGAGCTACTCATGAAGTGGGAGGATTGCTGGAGCCTGGGAAGCAGAGGTTGCAGTGAGCAGAGATCATACCACTGCACCCTAGCCTGAGCAACAGAGAAAGAAGAAAGAAAGGAAGAAAAGAAAGAAAAAGAAGAGAGAGAGAAAGAAAAGAAAAGAAAAAGAAAGGAAAGGAAAGGAAGGAAGAAAGAGAAAGAGAGGGAGGAAAGAAGGGAGGGAGAGGAAGGAAGGAGGGAAGGAGGGAAGGAAGGAAGGGAAGAAAAGAGAAGAGAAGAGAGAAAGAGAGGAAAGAGAGGGAGGGAGGAAGAAAGGAAGGAAGGAAAAAGAAAAGAAAGAAGGAGGGAAGGAGGGAAAGGAGAATATTAATATCATAAAGTAGTAAGCATAACTGTTACCTAAGGACATTTACTTTAGCATTTTTATAAAACCCCAAGAACAAAGAGGAAGCCTGAAGAAACAGACAACACTATTCATGGAAGGGACACAATGACACCTCCTGTGAGACTCTCTGGGTACAGCTGACACCGTTCACAGTCCTCACACCCTGAAGTGGAGGGTGAGTCGACCGTGCAGAAGCCGCCACTGTGATTCCGTCCAGGCTCACACACACAGGGAGGAAAGACTTCGAGAATATTAACTCTTCATCTTCACTTTCAAAATGTTTGCTGTGGTGGTTTCTTATTTAACTTCTAAGTTATGGGGAACACGCGCAGGTTTGTTTCACAGGCAAACTCGCACCATGGGAGTCCATTGCACACCCAGGTGCTAAGACGAGTAGCCATTATTTTTTCTGATCCTCTCCCTCCTTCCATTCTCCAGCCTCCCTGGGCCCCAGTGTGGGTTGCTCCCCTCCGGAAGGTGGCAGGTGGAAGGAGGGGGAGGATTAGAAAAAATACTGATTAGGTAGTTGGCTTAATACCTGGGTGATGAAATAATCTGTAAAACAGACTCCCATGACATGAGGTTATCTGTATAACATACTTGCACATGTGCCCCTGAACTTAAAAAGTAAAAAAAAATTTTTTTTGAGACAGAGTCTTACTGTGTCACCCAGGCAATGCTGCGATCTCGGCTCACAGGAACCTCCACCTCCACAGTTAAAGCAATTCTCCTGCTTCAGCCTCCCAAGTAGCTGGGATTACAGGCATGCACCCCCATGCCCAGCTAATTTTTGTATTTTTAGCAGAGACAAGGTTTCACCATATTGGCCAGGCTGGTCTCAGATGATCTGCCTGCCTTGGCCTCCCAAAGTGCTGGGATTATAGGTGTGAGCCATCATGCCTGGCCAAAAAGTAATCCCCTACAGGAATAAGGGAGTGTAGAAGGGCCAAGAACCATGGTGAGCACATAGATAATAATAGCGTTTCTGTTATTCAAAGGGGAATGCTGTTGACTTTACACAAAACGGGGAATGTCACATGACAGATCACTACCTCGGTCATTCTGGACCTGCAATGCCTGTTATCATCCCCTGTTCATTAAAAGCACCTGTGAGAACTTCATCGTGCATTCTGAAAGAACTCAGTATGGTTGGATTGTTTGTAACATGCGAGAAGGGATGGAGGCTCGATTCTACGTGATGTGTTCTTTCCATCTCATGCCTGCATCAGAGTATCTCATGAACCCCATAAACACCTACGGTGTGCCCGCAAAAATTAAAAATAATTTTAAAATACAGACAGTACCTTCCACTGCAGCAACACACGTGTGGCTTCTTTCAAAGTTTCCATTTGCTCTGAGACGGGAATATGTTGGGGCAGAGACAGAGCCCAGCCTCTGGGCGTGCCCAACCTCACCAAGGAGGGTCAACCTCGAAGGAGCAACATTCAGAAACAGCACTTTCCCTCTCAAGGCTGCAGAAAGGACATATTCCACCTGACTGTGCCAATTTTTATGTTGCAGAGTGGAGAACCTCTAAACTCACATATTTTTACTGCAAAGTGTCCGTATTATTGGGGAAGAAATAAAATCCACACACACAACATTTCACACATGGAAGTTTGAGATTGTGGAGCTACTTGTTAGCAGCTTATTGGAGCCTCAAAATGACTTTAAAATGTAGATTAAAAAGGATTTACTAATCTCACTTTATACAAAACTAGCAAGATCAAATTATTTGAGTGGGAAAATAGTTAGCCCTAATTGCAATATGATACTATGTTTCAACATATTAATCGGGAGATCTTTTTACATTGACAGTTCAAATCTGTGCATTTCTGGCTAAATTTTAAAGAGATCCTAGTGCCATTATGTGATATTTGTATTTAAATGTTTAAACGTCTTGCTGCTTCTCTAGAATCTGGAGTCTACACTATAGCACAGAACAGAGGTACAGGTATTCACGGATTCAGAACATAGGGCATGATAAAGTCTGCATTTGTTTTAGAGAATTAGGTCATTGCACAGCCACATCAGTAGCCGGAGACCCTTGTCCTTCTTCCTCTGGGGTCCCTTCCCTGCCAGGCACAGGGTTCTAGTGGCGGGTCCTCACTTAGTGGGACCTTTCTCACCACCTCTGATGGAAGGACTCTCTGGAATTACAGTGCACAGCCAATGGTCCACCTGGCTCGGAAGACTCATCTGTTTTTATGAAAGTTCTCCAGTTAGTCTTTAGCTGAATCACAACTGGATTCATAACCTTTTCCATCTGTTGCTCTCTGGGAGTGGGTATCTTCACCAAGTGATTTTTTTTCCCTCTCTAATACCGAGGTTACTTACTAGATAAGCAAAAGAGATATTATTGATGAAATACTCCTGTAGTGCATCAGCCTGAGTTTGTCAGCTCAATCAGTAATTTACGCCCAGGGCCAAATAAAAAGAGAGAAAATGTCAAGTTTTTATCGACTATCAAACTCCCAACTGTCAGCTTCTTCTGAGTCACTTAGCTTCTCAACTACTGTCCTTAAAGTAAAAAGGGGCTATAAGAGGGCAGACTGGTGAAAGACAGTGTAAATAATTGGAAAACCTAAGTGATTACAAAGCCACGGCCCCATATATGGAACACACTCACTAGACTCTCTGCCCAGCCAATGACCCGGTTGACCAGGGGAAGTCAGTGAAGCCTTTGACGTGGGAACAGAATAAATGGGTGGCAGCCGTGAGCCAGATCTGTCATGTCTGGACCAGCGTGTAATTATCACACCTTACAACGTAATAATAGAAATGAGGTGCACAATACATGTTACGTGCTCAAGTCACCCTGAAACCACCCCTCACCCCATCTCTGGAAAAACTGTCTTCCATAGGTTCCTGGTGTCAAACAGATTGGAAACCACTGATTTAAAGCATCAGAGAACGGTGTGGTTAAGCTATGAGTTAAATTATCACCCACGGGGCCAAGTCAGAGATCATTTTACCAGTGGAAAGCTAAGGAGTCGGCTGCGGTTCCCCTCCCACACACTGTCACACAGGGGAGGGGAACAGAGACACCAGGGCGTGGAAATCCCATCTTCCCACAAGCCGAGCCATCCTCAGAGGCTTTCCTGTGCCCCGCAGGGAACCCAGGGCTCTGCCCCACCAGCCTAGGCTTCATCTGAGTCCAGTTTTAATCCCCGAGTCCACCTCCACCTGCAGTGAGGCTAATGAAGCGCCCCTCACATTCAGCCTTTCGAGAAGCTTCCATTAATTCTTCTAGGAGGATCCAATCAGCTGTTCTCTTCCCACGTCTCTCATCAATCCCTGGTCCTATAAACAGAGGGAACTCCTCCAAGACATACACCCCGCAGAGGAGGAGAAACCTCATTATACAAGATGAAACTTGGTTCCTCTCAGCGTATCTTGACCACCTGGGGATGTTCAGCCCCATCATTTGCCTCAAGGAAGGCACTGAAGGGCAACAGGAGACTTTTGGGGGCCTCCTGAAAGGTTCAATAAAAACCTTTATGGTAGCCCAGGAACCTGGGTCATCGCAGGCCTGTACCATTGACAGTACAGGCACGCCTGTGAGTCCTCTGGCACTGGAGTGACTCCATTTCATTCATCTAACTACATCACTCGAGGGCATGTACCTGACTGAGGACTCCTTAGTCCACATAAGTCCTGGCGAGGACAGGACCTTTGGAATGTATTTCCCAGTCATGGACATAACTTAGAAGCATTGCTGAATGTGGACCTGCTTGGCTCCACACAGTAATAAATCTAGGTCCTAAAGTCCAAAGCATATGCCAATATGGGACTCAAATATAAATAGCTAGCAAGCATTATCCGGAAAGATAGTTTCAGTTTAATTTTACAACATTGCAAGCAAGGAAGGCATCACTTTACTCTAAATTCTTTTGGAGAAATTGAGACCTCCGCCCGAGAGGAACGTGAATTGGGTCCCAATAAATTCTGACTCAAAGTATAATTGCATTTGGTAGCTTGATCTCATCTTAAATCTAACCTCCCATGATTGAAAAGACTGAGACTGTGAAACTTGAGTACGAATTCAGGCTCTGCATAGGCAGCCCTTCATCTCTCAGAGAAGAACTTGGAGATTCCAGTGACTCCCGAGGTGCTGGAGAGAGTGACAGGTCAGAACCGTCTTGCTCCCTCCTCTAAACTTCTCCTTCTCCATAAAATAACCAATGAGTGCTATGACTGTCTTCTAAGACCACTCTTAAGAAGCAGAAGCGGCCGGGCGCGGTGGCTCATGCCTGCAATCCCAACACTTTAGGAGGCTGAGGCGGGTGGATCACGAGGTCAAGAGATCGAGACCATCCCGGTCAACATGGTGAAACACCGTCTCTACTCAAAATATAAAAAATAATTAGCTGGGCATAGTGGCGCGTGCCTGTAATCCCAGCTACTCAGGAGACTGAGGCAGGAGAATTGCCTGAACCCGGGAGGCGGAGGTTGCGGTGAGCTGAGATCGCGCCATTGCACTCCAGCCTGAGTAACAAGAGCGAAACTCCGTCTCAAAAAAAAGCAGCAGCAGCATGACATGAATGCGGGTACGGTGAGGCTAATTAGCTCTCATTGTATCATTCAATCTGCATGAAGTTGACATGTTATATTTCGTGTTTGCGTGATTTTATTTGACTTTTCCAATGAATCATAGAAGCTACATATGACAACTCCCTTCTCATGACTGACAAATGTGATCTAAAATTATTTTGGATTTGCTGAAATTCACACGACTAGCTGGTGATGAGGTCATAATGGGAAGCTTGGGACCTGCGTTCTTTGCCCCTGTCCTCTCCATTACCCAGTAGGTAGCAGTGGGTCAGGAGGTCTCAGCAAGGTGTGAAAAATAACCCTCTTATTACAAGGACTAGTAGGCACTCAAGCCCATGCCTGAGAGAAACGTGTCATTGGATCATTTGGAGATTTTTTTTTCCCAAGATGATTCAATTATTACTTTAGTTAAGGGTGAGGTAGGAAGTGGAACTTGACTCCAGAGGCAGAGATTAGACAGTGCACCAGATTGAGGACTACCTAAAACACGGCCCCTGGTGCAAAAGCAGCTTCTGATCAGACGTGCCCATCTGTGCGCCATGTCAGTTTAACAGAGAGGCTATGCATGAATGAGGCAGACAGTGTGCAGAGAAGGGGGTGTTGATAACGGGGGCTGTGTATGAGGCAGGGAGTGTGCAGAGAAGGGGTGTTGATAACGGGGGCTGTGTATGAGGCAGGGAGTGTGCAGAGAAGGGGTGTTGATAACGGGGGCTGTGTATGAGGCAGGGAGTGTGCAGAGAAGGGGGTGTTGATAACGGGGGCTCTGCCTGAATGTAGCAGGGAGTGTGCAGAGTCTGCAACCTCCTCTCAATTTTGCTGTGAAACTAAAACTGCTCTACAAATAAAGTCTTTTAAAATAAGTAACAAATGCATGGAAAAGTGCGCGCTCTCTTTACACACACACGCACACACACACGCACACACACGCACGCACACACACACGCGCGCACACACACGCGCACACACACACGCACACACACACACACACACAAATTATTGCAGAATGAACACGGTCATGTAGCCACCGTCCATGTCAGGAAGTGGATATCTAGGAAGCTCCCCAGGGCTGTCTTTGCAGGGACCTCACAGTGTCCTTTCTTGGTCCTATCAGACTCTGTCCAGCTCTGATCCTGGGAACTGGGGAAGCTGTATTAGAGCAGGGCAGCCGAGGTCAGCAACAGACATCCAAGAGGAAACAGATTCAAGCTAAGGAGGCCGGAGAAATGCCACCCCCTGGAAGAAAAGTCTCACCCATAACAAGTGCTTCAGGCACATTGGTAGCCAAAAAAATAAATAAGTAAGCTATTTGTGAGCAGAGAGGGTAATTCTAGCACCCCGTGCACCATTCCACAGAGGCGGCTGCAGTCACAGAACACGACGATTTTTCCAGGTGATGGGGGAATCCCATGGCCTTCAGCCAAACTTGATATTCAAGTTGGTATCTACCAATTACAATGTTGCCAGGTGCAACGCTGGATGAAAAACTATAACATACGTGTGACTCTAGAGAGACCCAAATCCAGACAGCCTCACTCATCTGCGGAATGCAGGGAGGGCGCAGTCTCTGTGGTCTGCAGTGTTACTCCAAAGGTGCCTGCGTGTCGTGAAGTCTTGAAAAAATCCACGTAGCGAAGCTCAGCTGTCTGGCTGCCACTCTGGTACTAAAGGCACGTTTGTTTATCGGCGTGAAGCGTCTTTAGTCTCTCCCTTCATGCCCCTGAGCAACAGAGATGACAGCTGATTAAAATGTTTAGCTCTAAACCTGCTGAGGTTACTGTCTCAGGTGGTTCACCTTCCTCGCTTGTTCCATAAGCCACGTGTCCAGAAAAGCACATCTGTGTGGAGCCTGCCTTGCCCTTCGGAGGAAGGGAGAACTGACCGAGGGGAGCCCGCACTCGTGGTTGAAGAGGGTCCTTGGATTCAAAGCACAGAGCTGGGAACATGCCCTACTCAGGAGAGCATGGTGAGGGGGTTCAGTGGCCCCAGCTCAACAGCTGCACAGGCAGCTCCTTCCTCAGGGCCCCTCCTTCTACTCCCTGGAAACATCGGAAGAGTCAACTCCAAGGTCTCTTGGCTTCTCAGGCCAAGGTTCTGTAGCCAGTTAGTGGGACCCAGCATTTGAGTCTGAGTTGGCTTTGTGGTAGGATGAGTCTGTAGCAACAGGGGGACAGCTTCAGCTAATGTAATGTGTAGCTGTATATACGCCGGTGAGACCACCTTTGTTTCAAGAACACGCTGCTCTTGTTAAGGAATCACCTGTGTCTTCTCTCCTATGCCAGCCACCTCCCCAAAACCCCTGCAAGACACCCGCAGAGTTTCTTGCTCCGAAACCTAACCCCACTGCCATCATCACTGTCACCCCCATGCACTGGGGTTAAACAGCAGCAGCAGGATGACCTGACCTCGCCACCACTGGGAGACACAGGATACCCGAGTAACAAACGCAGCAGTCAGATGCAGGGCAGGTCAGAAGTGCAGAAAGACGACTTTTCACCTGCAGCTGAGCTCACCTGGAGCCAGCCCACGGCACACTCTCCGAAGTTTTAGGTGGGAATATAGATAGTTTCCAAAATGCATGAAACAGTGCTGTTGTGCTTCCACAGCAGCCTTTGAAAGCTCCACTCCATATCACTAAGTAAATAACCTGTTAGCCTGGCCTTGATTTAACAAACCAAGGGGTAAATTGAGAGAACCAAAGAAATCTGTCAATGTTTTCATCATCTTGCCAGAAATTCCTTCTGCTAGTTAGAGTTATATCAAAGAAACTAGAGATCCTGGTTTCTCTCTGGTTAGGATTAAAATTGAATTTGCTAAATCACCACATTTATTGTTCAAAATTGTTTCAGTTTAAGTCCAGGAAGAGATGAATATGTTCGTGGTAAAATATTATAGATCTAATATATGGAACAGTGACTTCTGACAATGCTGACAGGTGACAAAAAGGGTAAGATGAATGTTCAGTGACTTGGTAGGGGCCTGGCCGAGCCTCCTCCCTTATTCATATTTGATACATTTATGAGAATAACAAAGTATACTGCTCAACTGCTACCGGGTATTTAGGCATAGGTCAGAAGAGGCACAATTATCTTGCTTTCCTGGGGAAATGTGACAGTGTCTTACTCCCATTTCATAAGAGATGAAGGCGGCTTGATTGACAAAGTGATTTTCATGTTAACATGAAGCAGGAAACCCTAGCACTGGGCTAGCACTTCTGACCTCAGAACTGCCTAGCAAAAGCATTGTGCAGCGATGCCCGCCCCCAGAACAGACACAACTGCTTGGAAATTGAGGTCGTACCTGCTGAAATTGCCGGTGGAGGTTCAGCCTGCAAGCAGTGTCCCTGGAGCAGGAGGAAGGCATGAAAGCTCGAAAACCAGTTTGTGCTCAGTTTGGGTACACAATCTACTGGGAAACGCTCGCTGGCACTGAAAGTCCACTCGGCCCTTCGTCAAAGCAGAACATGAGATGTTCATTGCAAGATGAAATCGTTCATTTGCAGGTTTTGGTTTTTGAAAATTGTGTTGGGTAGCACCGTATCGCTGACATTGGTACTTGGTTGATCTGAAGTCCTGGGCACTACGCCTGTTGATTCCCCAGAAGTCCTGTGAGGCAGGGAAGAAGAGTCTTCATTCCCATCATAAGGAAGGAAGGAGAGTCTCAGAGGTGGTAAGTGCTATTTCTCAGTGTGCAAGACACCAATCAAATGTGCTGAGGAGGAACCCAGGAGAGCCCTGTCACCCCAGGGTGAGTGTGCGCTAAGACTTTCCCTCCGAGTGACCTACGGCCGAGCACGGAGAGGGGTGGCGGTGCTCACTGGGGTAAGAGAGGCTCACACAGATGCGGGACTACTGGGTGCAGGGTCTGACTGGCCTCGGAAGACGGAAACATGATTGTGGCCCCTGTTAAACCAGGGAGGACGGGAGGGCGTCCGAGGGCTGGGTGATAAGAAACACACTTGCTGAAGTCCACAACAGATCCCCCAGGGTCAGCACACCCAAACCAAAGCCTGTGGGGTCAGCGCAGTTGCCTCTACATAGGGTCCCTGCTACCACCATGGACAGGCTGAACAGAGACGTTCTGAAACCACCCCCTCCCGTGCCAGCTCCTGGCCGACTCATGAAATCATAACCAATATCCCATTCCCAGGAGTTGGGGGAGTGGGCCTTAGGGCCCCACATAAAGACAAAGTACAGAGGTCGGCAAACATTTTTTGGTAAAGGAGCAGATAGTAAATGTTTCAGGTTTTGCAGGTCACAAGTTCTTCCTTCGAAGCATGAAAGCATGTGGTAAGGAATGTGCCAGGTAAAGGTATGTTCCAGGCTGGGCTCAAACAGAACACCAGTTACCAAAACACGCAGAGGGCGGGACACCAGTTACCAAAACAGGCAGAGGGCGGGACCTGGCCCTGCACACTGTGGATCTCCTGCCCTTGACCTGAAGGATGCAAGGTGGTGGTCTCTGCCCCGTCCCACTGGACCTGCTGGAACCAGCTGGATCCAGGAGAAGGACTGCGGACTACGATGGATGTGATCTGGTGGCAGCAGCCCGACCACAGCTCTACAGAGAATATGGCTGCAGGTAAGTGGCATGTGACCACCGTCCTTCCCATTCTAAACAGGAGATAAGATGATGAAAAGCAGCCGTGTACCCCTGGAAGGCACAGTGGCGTTGATTCGAAGCTTTGCCTGGGGGCTACACTCCCTGCCCGGCCCTCTTTAATGCTGACCTGAGCAGTTCAACAGAAATGCAACGTGAGCCACAGATTTCGTTTTAACTCCTCTAGTAGCCACATTTAAAAAGGGAACAAGCTAGATGAATTCTCATAATACAGTTCATTTAGCTCAGCATATCTAAGATATCATTCCCGTGTGCAATCATTGTTTAAAAATACCATTTTTCACATTTTTTAATTCATACTAACCAATGTGTCTGTTATTTATTTTTTTTTTTTGAGATGGAGTTTCACTCTTGTTGCCCATGCTGGAGTTCCAACGATTCTCCTGCCTCAGCCTCCTGATTGGCTGGGATTACAGGCATGAGCGGCCACACCTGGCTAATTTTGTATTTTTAGTAGAGACAGGGTTTCTCCATGTTGGTCAGGCTGGTCTCAAACTCCCAACCTCAGGTGACCCACCCACCTGGGCCTCCCAAAGTTCCCAGACTTGTTGTCTGTTATTCTTAATGCACCTCTCAGTGTAGACTAGCCGTGCCCCAAATGCTCAATAGTGACGACTGTTTTGGACAGTGTCATTGCAGTCTGGAGGGATCTGGGTCCCAGGACACAGCCTAGGTCACCACACTGACCCACATGTTGAGGACGCCCGACTGATCAGATGGCACCAGCACAACGGAGGCCTCACCGACACACCACGTGCTGAGGACAGGAGGACAGGCATTTTTAGGACTCAGTTTTCTCCTCCATAGAATGACAATAACCATAAAACCTGCCACGGGTCACTGTGAAAATTAAATGACTTATTATGTCGAGTGCCTGGTACATTCCAAGTGCTCGTAAGTTCCTTTCATTCTGAAATGGGTGAAAGGACAAGAAATTTACCAATAAACAAAGGAAAAAATCCTGAGCCCTGAGCACTTTCAACCAACCAGAGACTTCTTTTGTCCCCACCTTTAAGGCAAGGTGAAAATGGAAAGACAAGGTGGGCATGTGTTTTCAGACGTAACTGGTGACATTTAGGCTTCGTGTTTGCACAGCTGCACTTTCTCATTCATGACACGGTGCTAAGCTGTTCCCACCTACATGAAAATACCTTTCACTCTCTTCAGCAAGCCCAACGTCCCCACCAACAGCCTTCCCAGCCCCACAAGCCCGTCTTAGGGGGACCTGCCCAAGTACCTCCAAACAAGGGTCACCCTGAAATTGAAAACACCGGAAAGCACTGAGGAACCCACAGAAACCCCTTACTCAATTAAAGCATGAGAGCACGCGAGGGAGAGCAGCCTCAGTCTGAAGTGAAAGAAGTGCCAGGGCAGCCTCTTCAGCCTGGGACAGCCTCCGTGCTAACATTCTCTGTGCCTCTCCAATAAAGCACTCAGCCATCTCAGGACTTTGGCAACAGCACGCGATGAATTAACAACCTGATCATCTGGCCATCGGCAGACAGGACGTGGAAATAAAATGCTGAGGCCGGGTCTCCTACAGTTGTCTGAGTATTTTCTCGTGAACATCCAAGCTTAGGTCTTTCTTTCTGTGATTAAGTGAGAGTTCCAAGCTCTATTTCTGAAGTCTTTGAGAGAGACCAAGTCCAAGCGCGAGATGACAGGAATGGAAAAATCCAGAGAGAGATTGCCATAGAAAATAAAAGCCATAAATGAGACACTTTGAATTCAGTTAACACAAATTGCGCTTCTGAAACATGAGTCTTAAACTCTAATATTACATACAAATTGATTTACTTATGCAAATGATGGTAAGCATTTTCGAGCAGGCATGCACTTACAACTATAAGTAAACTTAAAAATAAAAATAATATAGTTCTGCCACTTTTCTTCACAGAACGAATAAGTGTGAATGATCTTTGGCATTACGTTGAAAAGAACATTGACCTTCCGGCTTGACTCCAGTCACCCAGTGCTTTCTCTTCATTTGGGTGTGGAGTTGCAGTCACCACCCCTAGATATGCAAGTCTGTTGATTGAGGAGCTTCCGGCTTCTACCAGGGTGCAGAAAGCTAGAACACTGTTCCTTCCCAAACAAAAAGAATAAAGCTGGAAAACTATAAAATTACAACTTATTAAAATCAGAGGAGAGTTGAGGTTTCAGAACAACTCACTAGCCCAAATTCTAAGGAAAGACAGGCCCCTACAAGAGAGACACTCTAGCTGAACATCAAGGGAACAGGAAGGAGGACAGAGAAAGGCCCCCTGAATGTGGAGTGTTTTGAAGAGGAAAAGCTCCGAGATGGCAGTGACAGCAAATCTCTCCATCTCTCCGATTTAGAAGATTGTACCCTCTGAAAGAGGAAAGGGGGAAGACACCAAGTCTTCCTTTCCAAGCGCATGTATTTTGTGCTTAGAAGATGCCAGTTACCATTACCCCATTGCTCCATTTCACAAATCTTATTCACACTCAATTTTAAAAACTGCTAGGGATGGTGTATAAACTGCTTAAAGACAGCAAATGAGGATGAGAACGTGGGAACCTGGAACCCAGGTCTTTTGACTTTGCCTAAATCACCCAGAAGGAAAACTGCCTTGCACGGAGAAGATGGAAGGAAGGGCTGTGAAAAGCAGGCTGAGGAGGTCCATGGTCTTCCACTGCGTACACAGGGAAGGCGTTCTGTGAAGCAATGGCATGGTGACAGCACTGACTGAGTCGGGCACGTCCCATTCCTGCTCACGGTCACTAGACACAAGGGCCAAGGAGCAGGCCTGGCATGGAGTCAGCTGCTGGTGTTGAGAGGTGCACACGCAGCAGCTGAGGGGTCCATGGCCAGAGCATCAGCCACAGCACAGCAGAAGCAAGGAGGATGCCTGTTAACGTAGCTCCAGGCTTTCACTGCCCTCCAAATGCACAACTACTTCATCTTTCTTTCTCTTTCTCCTTCTTTCTTTCCTTCCTTGATGGAGTTTCGCTCTTTCAGAAATGCTGGAGCACAGTGGCGAGAACTCAGCTCACTGCAACCTCTGCCTTCTGGTTTCAAGCAATTCTCCTGCCTCAGCCTCCTATGTAGTTGGGATTACAGGCATGCTCCGCCACACACGGCTAATTTTTGTATTTTTAGTAGAGAATGGGGTTTCATTCACCATGCTGGTCAGGCTGGTCTTGAACTCTCCTTACCTCATGATCTGCCCACCTTGGCCTCCCAAACCGCTGGGTTCACAGGCGTGAACCACTGCACCCGGCCACTGTTTCATCTTTCTAAAACCATGCAACAGAGAATGTCTAGCTGTCTTTGGTACTATTCTTCAAGAACCTCCGAGTCTATCTGGAATAACATTTCAGATTTTAAGGGTATTTCTTTTGGCACATGGCATGGGTCTAGCCCATAATAGGGACTCAAGCCACTTTTTTAGCTGGATTAAAAAAAAACCCCTCCATTTTCTCCATCAACCTATCTTCCCCGCATATGACTTCAATATCTCATTGCAAAAATAGCCTATAAATATGAAAGAAAGTGGTACCATTGAGAATATTTTTAATTTTCGATAGGTAATTTATGGTTATTTCTGTAAATAACAGATGTGATGCTGTTAAAATGTGGCTGAAATGATGACCCGTGAGATACAGGGCATGATTTGTGAAGCTATAATCTGTCCCGCCTATGAATCAGGCAGTACGATTTTTCTTGCACACTGTCCTCAGCTCCGTGCTCCAAAAAGGAGTATAAATCTCACAGGAATGACTGCAGGTAAGCAAGTGTATTGTGATTGAGCTTAAACATATGCATATTCATGATGGAAAATAATAAACAAAAGAGAACAGATAAATACATGGATGAAAGCTGCAGGGGGGCCGGGCACGGTGGTTCATTCCTGTAATCCTAGCACTTTGAGATGTTGAGGCAGGTGGATCACTTGTCAGGAGTTCAAGACCAGCATGGCTAATGTGGTAAAACTCCGTGTCTACTAAAAATACAAAAAAAAAAAAAAGTCAGCCTGGCGTGGTGGCGTGCATCTGTAGTTCCAGCTTCTCAAGAGGCTGAGGCACAAGAATTGCTGGAACCCAGGAGACAGAGGTTGCAGTGAGCAGAGATCTGGCCACTGCTCTCCAGCCTGGGTGACAGAGCAAGACTCTGTCCCCCTCTCTCCAAAAACAAATATGAAGAGGCAGTGAATCGTTTTCACTGCTGGAGTCACGATGCCCGTGGCTGCCTCGGTACAGACATGTTTCTAACAACAGAGTCTCGTTTTCCTCCTCATGATGCTGTGGCTTTGCTCACCTTTCCTTGCTCATTTGCAGTCTGAGAAGCTGCTATGCTGCCTAATTCCTGAAGGATGGATTAGGGGGAAGAATCATAACAAATCCTTGTGACATCAAACCTAGGATACCAACAGAACATTCTTCCAATACACGCATCTCTACGGGCTTTTCCCTATGTTACTGTAATAAAATCCAGTTATGCGATCGAGACCATCCTGGTCAACATGGTGAAACTCCGTCTCTACTAAAAATACAAAAAAAAATTAGCTGGGCACGGTGGCGCGTGCCTGTAATCCCAGCTACTCGGGAGGCTGAGGCAGGAGAATTGCCTGAACCCAGGAGGCAGAGGCTGCGGTGAGCCGAGATCGCGCCATTGCACTCCAGCCTGGGTAACAAGAGCGAAACTCCGTCTCAAAAAAAATAAATAAATAAAAAATAAAATAAAATCCAGTTATGCTATAATTGCTATATTGCAAATTTGTTTTCCTTTCAACAGTGTATCCTAGACAACCTTATCTTTCTATCCCCAAGTTACATTGGCATGTATGCGATTTTATATTGATGAGTGCCGTGTTTTTCATACTTTTTCTTTTGCTTCCTCCTCTTTACCCCTCTCAATCCTACAGCCCTGACATTGGCCATCACCCCCACTCACCACACAGATACAGCCAGCTCCTCTGGGAGCTCCAAACAACCTGGTATGTGCCCATCCATAATCTCCCCCATATCGATGTACATACCTATGAGCATGCTTCCACATAGGCATGCAGGTACTTTTACATAACATTTGTATAAAGTTTTGTGCTCAATATTTGCTTTACAAAAAAAAATGAGATCTTTTATCTTCATCTGATTCACTCAACAGCACTGTGTGGAAACGTCGCTGAATTAATTGGCATAAATCAAATCCATGTTTTAGGGCTGCATAATATCACGAGATGCATTTACACTTCCTGATGAGCTCCAGGTCTCCAGGAGTTCTCTGGGTCACTATGAACAATGCTGCTAGAACATCTTTGTTCCTGCAGAATCTCATGGCACTGGTGTTTCTGTGAGATAGTCAGAAGTGGGTTGCTAGGTGACATGGCATAGGTACACTATGTACACTTAATTTGCATAGACTTTGGCATCCTGTTCAAAAACACATTGTAAGTTTCTATCTCTGGCAACACTGTATCTGTGCCCTATTTCCCACATACCCCTACTTGCCAGTGATTCATGTTACCGCTTTGTAAAATTTTTACTAGCGTGATGGATACTGGTGATATGTCATTGCTATTTTAATCGGGACTTTCCAGTCTTCTTGTAGTTTTAAATGTGAACTCCTGTGTTCAACGGTCATTTTCATTGTTCTTCTATGACCTGCTAAGTCAAAACCTTTGCTTATTTTTCTATTTGTTATTTGTCCTTTTCTTTTAATTTTTAAGTACTCCCTATATATGACAGAAATTAGCAAGTATATTTCCCATGCCTATCACTTGTCTGTTGACTTTACTGGAATTTTTGCCACCTTTCTGTGAATCTTTGAGCAGCTGGTCTTGACTAAAACAGTATCTCAAACCTCTAAGTAGAAAAGTAGTTGGGGAATTTGCGTTCAGGGGCACAAAGCTGGGTGATACAATCTTCATAAAAGATTCTCATTTTGTTTTGTGAGTGACATTCTTACATTTATTTACAGTGTTTGGTTAGTTGGTTTTTCATAATTTACAAATCCAGCATTTAAAACAAAAGCCAGGACCTTGACAGCCTGCATCTCAGCACACGGCAGCCTCCCCCACCCCTCGTGTCTCTGTGTCTGAAATAGCTATGGCACTGCACTCCGGTTCAGCCTCCTGTCTTTCCACCATCTTCATGTAACTGCATCTTTTTCTGCTGTCAGGGTGCAGCCTTGACCTCCAAGGTTTAGGTAATCCTCGCACCTCTGCCTGCTGAGTAGCTGGGATGACAGGTGCATGAACCACACTGAGATGGTTTTTGGTTTTTTGTGAGTTACTTTGTTTTCTCTCTTGTTGTAGAGACAAGGTTTCACCATGTTGCTCAGGCTGGTCTCAAACTCCATGGCTCAAGCAATCCTCCCACTTCAGCCTCTCAAAGTCCTGGGATGTCAGCCGTGAGCCAATGTGCCTGGCTGAAATTCATACATTGACCTCCTTAGAGAGGCCCTGGTCCAATGGAGCTGCTGTACTGTTCAGAAGAGGAGGAGACGCCAGCGATGGGCACCAGGAGGACCCCGTGAGGACGCTGTGAGAGGGCAGCCATCTGCACACCCAGAGAGAGGCCTCTGGAGAACCCAGCCCTGCCACACCTTGCTGTGGGACTTCCAGCCTCTAGAACTATGATGAAATCAAAAGTGGTCATTTAAGCTGCCCACTGTGTATTTTTTTTTGATGGCCTAAGCAGATTAACATGCCTGAAAGTAAAATATGCTCTTATATTTTATTATTTTTAGTCTTGCTCTGTTGCCAGGCTGGAGTGCAATAGGCGATCTTGGCTCACTGCAACCTCCGCCTCCCAGGTTCAAGTGATCCTTCTGCCTCCAACTCCTGAGTACCTGGAACTATAGGTATGTGCCACCATACCCAGCTAATATCATACCCAACTGATATGGAATTTGATAACAAGAAGAGGTGTGTGCCAAGAAACAGACCCTAAAGTGTGGCTCCGTGGATGAGGAAGGAAACAGATGCCACAGTGTGGCTCCGTGGATGAGGCAGGGCAGTAGGTGGCAAGACAAGGAACAACCCCCCCACACACTTTCTCAAAGGAAAGAGGGACGCCTTGGGTCCCAGCTCTTTGTGCCTCCATCGCTGTGAGGGCAGGAGGAAGGCATGGCATGAACCTGCCTTTTGAACATGTCACCTACCATTTTTAACGTAAAAAAAAAATCGCCTTCTACTCATTATGTCATGGAGCAGAACTTTGTAATATTTTCCTGTGATATTTGCACATAAAACTATCTATGACATGTATTCATCTTACATTGCACATGGCGTCCTTTTCATTTATCAAGCATTTTGCACATCCAACTGCACATGAGCCTCTGGGAAGTCTGTGAGCTGCCCCATGACACAAACACTCTGCAAAGATGGGGAGGCAACGGCTCTGGCAGGCTGCCATTCTTCAGAAGCAGAAACAGAGTCTGAGCCACGTGCCCTGATCCCCAAGTCCATCACAGGGCCACTCACCATGGCTACCTCCATCAACATTACTAGAAAACTTGCCACTCGCCATGGTTACCTTGACTGACATTACCACGAAGATACAATTCACCGCAAATCAGGGAGCCCCCAACTCAAAGCACAGCGCTGGTGCAGCACTGTGGGTACGCATGAACCCTGGGAAAACATAGTCCAGAGATGCAAAATGCAGCCTCAGTTAGGAATTACAGGAGCTCCCATTTCAGAGGCATTCCATAAACAGACAAATAAATGCATGACAAGGCTAAGACGATTATACATATGTATAAACATATAAATAATAAATGCAATAGATTAACAACTGTGGCTATGGTCAAGTATTTCCTATTATTTTCCTCTTCGAATCTAGAGCTGTCAGACTTAGAAAAACCAAACCCATAAAACTGTAGCAATTTCTCAGTAAAACTTAACTATTACTAGCCATGGCAATGAGCCAGGCTTGTGCTAAGCCTTCTCTGTGGCGTGTGTACTTCGGCACTAGCTACATTGTATGGGCTTTTATGGATCTTTCCATTGTTTGTATTTTTTTTTTTTTGAGACAGCGTTGCTCTGTCGCCAGACTGGAATGCAGTGGCGAGATCTCAGCTCGCTGCAACTTCTGCCTCCCGGGTTCAAGCCATTCTCCTGCCTCAGCCTCCCGAGTAGCTGGGACTACAGTTGTGTACCACCACGCCCAGCTAGTATTTGTATTTTAGTAGAGATGGGATTTCACTATGTTGGCCTGGATGGTCTCGATCTCTTGACCTTGTGATCCTCCTGCCTTGGCCTCCCTAAGTGCTGGGATTACAGGTGTGAGCCGCCATGCCAGCCCCATTGTTTGTATTTTAAAATTATCCTTCCATGAGTACTTTATGCTTGCAAAATCATGAAAAAAATGTGTTGTTAAATGAAAAAACACCCGGGGTCTTTATCTAGGCTAAGCCCAGAATACTGGGGCACAAATATGCATCCCCAGGGAGATAGACGGAGTCTGACTTGACGTGAGCATTCTTGCCCTTGGAGTGAATTGCTTCCCTTTGAGAATGTGCCCATCATCACTCAGCTCTGGTGCGAGGAGAATATCTGGTAAGTAGCCTTTTCCAGGAGACAGAGGACACCTGCAGATGCAGGTCTGGGCATCACCACCTGCAGACAGCAGCTGAAATGGGATGGTCAGACAGGCAGCACTGGGCGAAGTCAGACAAAGCCCTGGCTGCGTATCCAGCCTCGTGGCTCTGCGCTCAGCTCACATAGGAGGGTCTCTCCAGAGAGATGCATGGAGGGTCTTGAATGAGGGCACCCACCCACCCCCCTGCAGGTGCTCAGGCCACACTGTTCACCACACTGCCTTCTTCACTCCGCTCTCACTCTGCCCTCAGGTGCACTTCATTTGCTCCCTCCTCATCTCCTCTCCAACCCCCTCTGTTCCCAATGGCCCATCTGCTGCTGTATTTAGCCTGTGCCTGTGGTGGGCATGATCTGTGATGAGCTGTCCCACCCCCAGCAGAATGAAGACCCAGACCAGGCCAAGGGTCCAGCAGTCGGAAGTGACAGGCAGGTTCCAGAGTGCTCTCAGGGCTGTCATGGGGCCTCACCAGTGACCCCTGCCAGAAAACGGCCACCCAGGAACGAACAGAGAATTCAGGTATCTTCCACCACCTTGAGCAACCACCACATCCCTGAGAAAGGCAAGTATAAAGAAAGAAAACTAACTTTTATTGAAGCAATTATTGACCCTCGTGTTACCAACGAGAAACTGAGGTTTCAGAGATGTTAGGTGCCTCTTCAAAATGCACACAGATTCCAGACCCCGCAGCTCCAATTCCCAAGCTCGCCCCACTCTGCCTTCCTGCTCCCCTGCCCCAGGCCAGAACACCCGCTTTCCAGTCTCTGCGCCATCCTGGGCAAAGATCCCAACTTGCTGCTCCATTGAATTCCTGGAAAATTAAGGGGCTGCATTAGACAGTCTCTGGGTTCCTTATGAATGTAGGACTTTCTGGGTTCTACAGAGACACTGCTCGAAGGTCACTTTGTCATGCATAAAAAGCATGTGGAAAAGCAGGAAGAACAGTCAATGAAACTCCTTTTGCTCCCGACAGTTCAAGGAGTTTTCCTCGACTGCAATGGATGGCCCTGCCAGAAGCTGGAGGATCCACATCAAAACCATTCGAGTTGGCCGGGCGCGGTGGCTCAAGCCTGTAATCCCAGCACTTTGGGAGGCCGAGGCGGGTAGATCACGAGGTCAAGAGATCGAGACCATCCTGGTCAACATGGTGAAACCCCGTCTCTACTAAAAGCGCAAAAAATTAGCTGGGCATGGTGGCGCGTGCCTGTAATCCCAGCTACTCGGGAGGCTGAGGCAGGAGAATTGCCTGAACCCAGGAGGCGGAGGTTGCGGTGAGCTGAGATTGGGCCATTGCACTCCAGCCTGGGTGACAAGAGCGAAACTCCGTCTCAAAAAAAACAAACAAACAAAACTGTTCAAGTTTAGTCACATGTTATGCAGTTGTCCCTTGGGAGCTCACCCCAGGGCATGACATCTTCCTTACTGTAATGACCTCTAAGTAAAGCCGGGTCCCGAAGTGAAGCTCCTTTTCTGTGACTCTTCTTGCCTTTCATTGTCTCTTTTAAAAAACACCAAGATATCAGATTGCAACTACCAATATACAGGTAACTCAAGCTTTAATTGGAGTAAGACTAATTATTCCCACTTACGTGCTAAGGATAATGTACTGTGTGTAATGCCCTTTCTTAAAATGAATGATTTATAGATCATTTTAGTAGCATTTTAATCATTTCATTCTGTTTTTTAATTCAGGATATTAATCTGCAGAGACACACCAGAGGCATTTGAAGTCTTCATGTACTTAGAAAGCAACATAAGATGAGACACTTTCATTATTCATTAGGGGGAACACTGTAGCCACAAAGACAGAACTTTATGTTTTTGCATCTAATATGGAAATGCCCGTAATTTACATCAAAGACTACCCAGCAAACAGCTTGATGAAGGGACTAATTTTTAGATAGTGTTATTTGTTCACAAAGAAAAAACAGAGGCAATCCAGGTAAGTATTTCACTTAATTCATTTTATCACGCACTCCCCAGCATTTCATCAAAGAGCTTCGTATGTTTTGTTTGGATTTTTCAGAAAAGGTAAGTTGAGTGATGAGTAATACACAAGTCAAGCATGTGCACACACACACACACACCTGGCCTATGCAACACCAGGTTCAATCAATAACTACTTATTGAGACACTGCAGCAAGGGGCAGCTTTCACAGACAGTACAGAAAACACTCTGCCTGGATTTTCTACAAATGGAAGGTACATGAGTAAAGACAAAGGACACGAAGTGGGCAGGAGAGTCACAGAATTGAAATGTCCTCCTGCTACCCGAGCCTCCCACAAAGAGTGTTTATTTGTAAGATGATGATTCTTCTGAGTGTTTTGGTATAAAGAAATGAATATATGTGGACGTACCAAGGATAGTTCCCAGAATACTTTTTAAGAAAAGTGGGAAGAGTGTGAAGGAGGGAAGTAAATATCCCCCATGCCATCATTTCCCCAGCCCCCTCTCTCTACCATCCCACTGTAGAAGAAATGTCCCAGGGAAGAAGGGAATCTATGAGGCATGTTCAGGGGGAAACTGGTATTTCTCCTCTTGCTCCCAAAGAGCCATTGTCAGAACCCTTCTAAATGCTGATCAGTGGAGAGATTTGTGCTCCTGATACTTCTAACCTAAAACAATAAGCTGTACCATGCCATATAGCAGCTATATATTACATCCTAACCGTATTTCAGAAAACAGCATTTTAAATCCACACAGAACCAGAAAAAACATCTCGCCTTTCCTTGAGTCTTGAATTTGATGAACAACACTTACCACTCATACTACTGACAGCATTCACATAGCAAGGGCGGGCTGAAAATATGCAATGTTTTTATGGAAATGTCCCTTTAGCTGAAGGGATGTAATTTAAATTCAGGATGAAAGTAAAGTAAACCCTACTAAGGGGGAAAATCCCTTATCAGGGAAATAAATATGCAGAAATGCTCCTTGAGACTGTAAAACTGAGCAAGGTTAAATCCAGGCAAGCCCATCTGTTTACAGCATGGATTGATAAATGGAATAAGAAAAGGTTAACCATAATGTGATCAAAGGTGCTTTGTCTTCCCCAAGTGAATGGTAATCGCATAAAGCATGCTACAATAAGCTAATTACTTACAACCTTGATGACTGTTTTTATCTGTTGATGTGTCAGAATGTATTCTCACTGCCAGTTCTTTAAAATAAAATGTTGATTCTTCCACAATAAAAGTCAAAGGAAATCAGTTGCTAGATAAGGTCCCATCCTTGTGGGCAGATTTACCTACCATACTCCACATACCCCACATGACCCCATGGGCAGACTCCCCACAACTCCTGCTGACACAAGAACAGAACATTCCCATGCTGAATTATGGTAAACACATTTTGATTTTACTTCTACAGAATATGTCTTCTGTTCTCCATCATTCCCTGGTACTTAAAAAAAATTCCAGGACTCAATCCCAGAGGTAGCAGCATTGCTGTCATCAACCTGGGAGGTACATCATTGTCATGGCCTTCACCTTAACCACCATTATCATCACTATCATATCACCATCACCATCATTGCAAGTATCATCACCATCATCATCACCACCACCGCCGCCACCATCACCACCATCACTGTCATCACCACCGCCACCACCATCACTGCCACCATCACCACCATCACTGTCATCACCACTGCCATCATCACCATCACCATCATCACAAGTATCATCACCATCATTATCATCATTACCATCAGCATCATCCCAAGTATCATCACCATCATCACCACCACTGCCACCATCACTGCCATCATCATCACCATCGTCACCATCATTACCACCATCACCATCACCACTGCCATCATCACCATCACCATCATTGCAAGTATCATCACCATCATTATCATCACCACCACTACCACCATCATTACCGTCAGCATCATCCCAAGTATCATCATCACCATCATCACCACCACTGCCACCATCACTGCCATCATCATCACCATCGTCACCATCATCGTCACCATCATTACCACCGTCGCCATCACCAGTGCCATCATCACCATCATCACCACCACTGCCACCATCACTGCCATCATCACTGCCACCATCACCATCATCGTCACCATCGTCACCATCATCGTCACCATCATTACCACCGTCGCCATCACCAGTGCCATCATCACCATCATCATCACCACCGCCACCATCACTGCCATCATCATCACCATCATCATCACCACCGCCACCATCACTGCCATCATTATCACCATCGTCACCATCATCACTACCGCCACCATCACCACTGCATCATCACCATCATCACCATCACCACCACTACCACCATCATTACCATCACCATCATCGCAAGTATCACCATCATCATCATCACTGCCACCATCGTCACCATCGTCACTGTCATCACCACCGCCACCATCATCACTGCCATCATCACCATCACCATCATCCCAAGTAACATCATCACCACCACCACTGCCACCATCACCACCACCACCATCACCATCACCATTATCACAACTATCATCACCATCATTATCATCACCACCACCATCACTGCCACCATCATCACTGCCACCATCATCACTGCCATCATCATCACTGCCATCATCATCACTGCCATCACCACTACCACCATCATTGCCGTCACCATCATCGCCTTCACCATCAATACCACCATTATCAATCATCACCATCACCACCATTATAATCATCACCATCACCACCACCATATCACATCCCAACCACATCATTGCCATCATTATCACCATTACCACCCCCATCATTACCATCATCATCATCAACTTCACCATCACCGTATTACATCCCAACCACATCCCCACCATCATTATCGTCACCATCGTCACCACCATCACCACCGTCATTATCGTCACTGCCGTCACCACCATCACTATCGTCACCATCGTCACCACCATCACCACCGTCATTATCGTCACCGCCATCACTATCGTCACCATCGTCACCGCCGTCACCACCATCATTATCGTCACCACCATCACTATTGTCAACATCGTCACCGCCGTCACCATCACTATCGTCACCATCGTCACCGCCGTCACCACCATCATTATCGTCACCATCGTCACCGCCGTCACCACCATCACCATCGTCACCGCCGTCACTATCTTATGTCAGCTGCCCTTAACACTGGATGGTCACTTTCTCGCTGATTCTCTCATCAGCCTACGTAGTCAGTACTACTGTCATCTTCAGTGAGAAAACGGAAGCTAAAGAACTGTTAAGTAGACCTCCCAAGATTTTACAGTTTGTAACAGATATCAATTTTTTAATGTTCAGAAAAGCACAAATTACAATCACATTCACGGTATATTTTCAAATAAATAAATAACAACAACATAAGCAGCTTACCAAAAATGGTCTACCTATACATGGGCCCCATGTAACAAATCAACAAGCAAAAAAACAGCCCCATTAAAAAGTGGGAAAAGGACACGAACAGATACTTCATGAAAGAAGACATACAAGCAGTCAAAAAGCATACCAAAAAAACAACGCTCCACATCTCTAATCATCAGACAAGCAAATCTAAACCACAAGATGCCATCTCACATCGGTCAGAATGCCATCATTAAAAAGTGAGAAAAAGCAACAGATGCTGGCAGAGAAAAGGGAGGGCTTATCTACCATTGGTAGGAACGTAAATTAGTTCTGCCTCTGTGGAAAGCAGTTTGGAAATTTCTCAAGGAGGAATTAAACTACCATTTAACCCAGCATACTATTACTGAGCATATATTCATAAGAAAATAAATAATTCTACCAAAAAGACACATGCACTCCTATGTTCACAGCAGCACAATTCACAATACCAAAGACCTAGAGTCAACTTTTGTGCCCATAAATGGTGGACTGGACAAAGAAAATGTGGTGCATAGATACCATGGAATACTACACAGCCTTAAAAAATAAAGAAATCATGTCCTTTGCAGCCACATGAATGCAGATGGAGGCTATTATCCTAAGAGAAATAATGCAGGAACAGAAAACCAAATAACCCACATTCTCATTTATAAGTGGGAGCCATATATCAGGTACCCATGGATATCAAGATGGAAAAACAGACCCTGGGATGGTGGAGGGAAGGAAGGGAGCAAGGGTTGACAAACTAACTCTTGGGTACTATGCTCACTTTCTGGGTAACAAGTCCAGTCATACTCCAAACCTCAGCATCATGCAATATACCCATGTAACAAACCTGCACACATACTCCAGACCTCAGCATCACGCAACATACCCATGTAACAAACCTGCAGATACTCCAGACCTCAGCATCATGCAACATACACATGTAACAAACCTGCAGATACTCCAG
>CM052661.1:1486067-1549423 GCA_028533165.1 Leontopithecus rosalia | reverse complement strand
AAAGAAATCAACTTGTAAACCTCTAGATCCAGGTTGGCAATATCTCTCTCATTGCTTGATTTCCTTCCTTCCCTTCCCTCCCTCCCTCCCTCCCTTCCTCCCTTCCTTCCTTCATCCTTTCTTTCCTCCCTCCCTTCTTCCTTCCCTCCCTTCCTGCCTTCCTCCCTCCCTCCCCCCGCAAAAAAAAAAAAATAAAATAAATAAATAAATAAAAATACAAAAAATTAGCCAGGTGTGGTGCGGGCCCCTGCAATCCCAGCCACTTGGGAGGCTGAGGCAAAAGAATCACTTGAACCTGGGAGGTGGAGGTTGCAGTGAGCCGAGATCATGCATTGCACTCCAGCCTGGGCAACAAGAGCAAAACTGTCAAAAAAAAAAAAAGAACAAAAACACCCAGGTGGCCCATGCTTTCAGCCTGAGAGTCTCAGAAGAAAGCGCAGAGCCCAGAGCCCGGTGTGTGTGATTAGCCACCATCCAGCCCACCTGCCCCAGGCCACACTGCTTGAGAGGGAGCAGCCAGCAGAGGTATCTCATCTCAGCACGAGGGTGGGGGCGGCGGGAATGGGCTGGAGTTGACTCAACAGACTGTGGCAGATTACCAGCTGAGGCTCCACCTTGAGTCACCTCCTGTGTGCTGTGGTGCACGCGTGCCTCTGATAGACAAAGGTCATTTACTTTATATGCGAACCACAAATGCCATCTGTAGTTGTATCTAGACGTATGTGTTGGAGATACAAACTTTGACCAGTCGTGTTATTTTAATTATTGCCAGCAATGTATGCAAAAGTCAATGTTCTACTCCTAGGCGGATAAAACAGTTTTGAAAGCGATGAGGAACAAGCCCAACTTTCCAACAGGCTTATTTTAAAAAGCAAATGTGGAGAGGAAGTCTAAGGACAGAAGGGACACACACCGCAGCATGTGTAAGACCACATACAGGCAGGCACAGAGGAGGGGCCCAGACGCCACATACAAAACACCACATACAAAGTTGGTGAAGATAAACAGCAAACAGTGGGATGGGAGAGGGAGCCCAGAAATACTCTCACAGACGTGTGGTTGACCGTTTTTGACAAAGGTGGAGAAAGGACAGTGTCCTCAATAAACGGTGTTGGGAAAACTAGATATCCGCAGGCAGAGGGATAAAAGTGGCCTTTATCAGACACCATATACACCCTGGACTCCAGCTGGGGACATTAGGGGGGTGACTGGCAAGGTTAGAACACAGATTCCAGATCCAGCTGCTGTGTGACACTCGGGTCCCTCAACTTTGAGAGCTGTGCTGTGGAAACAGCAGGAAGACTGGTCCTTGTTCCTGAGCAGCCCAAGCGCTGAGGGACGGAGAAGCGTGATGCCAAGGAGGCACAGGTGTATTTCCAAATGGCTCTACGAAAACTTAATTATTTTTTTTTCCACAAAATCAGTACCTCGGCATATGACTCTGTACCCTCCTGGAGTCTTCCTGTTCCTTGTTTTGTGTCATCCTCAGATGCCAAATGAAATGCACAATGCAGAGGGAAGAGGTGAAGCTCCCGGGGGCCCAGTTCACTCCCTGACTCAGGCAGCGAGCTCCGACCACCCCGTGCTGAGCCTTCGCTGACTCCACTGCCTCATGCACGGATTCTTAAAAAGTGATGAAAGTGAGCTGGGGAGGGATAGCCTGGGGAGAAATGCCAGATACAGGTGATGGGGAGGAAGGCAGCAAACCACACTGCCATGTATGTACCTATGCAACAATCTTGCATGTTCTTCACATGTACCCCAAAACAAAAACGCAATAAAATATATATTTTTAAAAAGTGATGAAAGGGTGGAACACTTCCTCCGAAAGAGGTAAGCCCAGAGTGGGCGACCTAGATGTCCTTCCCGGTGCTCAGTTCTCCACATCCTGCCCTTGCGGGAGCCCTGGGTGATCTGAGTGGTGTCACCCATATCTGGAGATATTCATTTGCATAAACACAGCGGTGCCCAGATCCTGGCTTCTAATCCCTCTCTCCAGTAAAAGGAACCAGGGGTCCTTGGAGAAACGGGTCTAGTGCTGGAGCAGGGAACACACAGATGAGCCTGGGTGTCCTGCAGTTCCAGAAAATCAGGCTGTGCCTTACAAGGCAGCTGTGAATGGACACAGGGGGCCAGCAAAAAGGCTCATGACCAACGCTGGAAAAACCTGATCAGGAAAGTCGTCTGGGCGTGGTGGCTCACATCTGTAATCCCAGCACTTTGGGAGGCTGGGGCAGGTGGGTCACCTCAGGTTAGAAGTTCAAGACCTGCCTGGCCAACATGGTAAAACCCCATCTCTACTGAAAATATAAAAAGTAGCCCAGGCTGAGGCAGGAGAATCGCTTGAACCTGGGAGGCAGAGGTTGCAGTGAGCTGAGATCATGCCACTGCACTCCAGCCTGGGCAACAAAGGGAGAGTCTGTCAAAAAAAGACAAAGGAAAAGAAAAAAAAGATGAAAGAAGGAAGGAAGGAAAGAAAGAGAGAGGGAGGGAGGGAGGGAGAAAGAGAGAGGGAGGGAGGGAGGGAGGGAAGGAAGGAAGGAAGGAAGGAAGGAAGGAAGGAAGGAAGGAAGGAAGGAAGGAAGGAAGGAAGGAAGGACTGATGGACACAGAAGAGTGGGGGTCAAGGAAGGAAGGAAGGGAGGAAGGACGAAAGGACGGACGGACACAGCAGAGTGGGGGTCACAAGCCAGAGATGAAATGGAGCACACGAGTCCACACGGATGTCAGTATATGACAGGATAAATAGGTAGGGAGAGGAGACGATCTTTCTTGCAGAAGACCACAGATAACAGAGGTAGGTGCTCCTTCTCTGAGAGGTGAATGTGACTCCACACTCACTACCTTGAGGGTGGCCTGGGCTCAGACAGGCTCCCAGGGAATAGAAGAAGAGGGAAAACAGGCATCTCACAGGGAGACACCAGGCAGACATCGCCTCAGCAAGCGACGAAGGTGAACGGATGTCGGGCACTGTGGTGTCACGTGACTCCTCTTCCCAAACTCACACCCACCCCAGTCTAATCATGGGAAGATCATCTTCCCTCGATTAGGGACCTGGATTGGGGAATGTCCTGCAAGATACGCAGCAAGTCTCAAAGCCACCGAGGTCGTGAGAGGCAAGGACAGACAGAAACCGTCAGAGGCCGGAGGGGCTTCAGACATGACTGGCAAATGCATCTGGTGTCCTGGATGGGTCCTGGGACAGGGAGAATCTGCACTGGGAAACTCAGCAAGGTCCGAAGGCCGCCTGGAGGTGAGGCCGCGGTTGCACCCACAGAAACACGAGAGGCTGACCACAGAAGACTGCATGGACTCCACCGGAGTCCACTGGAGTTGTGAGGAGACTTGGCTGCATATTGAAGACTATTCCATTTTGTTAAAAAAATTATTTTAAAAAATATTTTAATTCAAAACTATGGAGGCAGCAAAATGCTCAGGGGTTGAGGGGAAGATTTTTAGGGTGGAGAAAAGACTGTGCTTGATGCCACGACAGGAGATATGAGTCCTGATCACCCAACCAGACCCGCACAGCTGGCAGCACTGGGAGTGAGCCAGGGTAAACTCCGGCCGTGGCGACGGTGATGCGTCCGTGGGTGCAGCGGCCGTGACGAGCACCAGAGTGAACCCACGGTAAACTCCAGCCCGCGGTGACAGTGACGCATCCGTGGGTGCGGCGGCTGTGACAAGCACACCCCTCTGGTGGGACGTGTTGGTCGTGGGGGAAGCTGTGGTGGAGGTAGGGGTTGGAGTGGAGATCTCTACCTTCTTTTTAACTTTGTTGTGAACCTAAAACTGCTCTTTAAAAAGAGTCTATTAAAAATAGCATGCACGGCTTCAAGAAATTCACAACTGTTTCGATTCTTTCCCATGATGCGCAACTGCTAAATCCAAATGACGCTTAAACTGGAAAGTGAACAAAATCTGTTTAACTGAATCAAGGTCAAGCGTACTTTGGAAAATGTGGCTCCACCATGCAGCCAGAGCAAACTCTGCTGGAGTTCACCTGCACGGCAGAGAAGGCAGAAATCATAAAAATAAACTCTCACTGATACTCCCCTCACTGCCATGGAATCCAGCTCATCCGGCTTTATGTTACTGGGGACATATTTTATTCTCAGGATTTGTATTATCCCCTTGGAAAAATATAACAAAATGTCCTACAATTTGGATTGGCCTTAATGACAGAAGTTTTCTTAATTATCAAAGCATTTTCTCTTATAAAGCAACACTAAAACTAAAATATTGAAATGGGATTTTTATGCCAGAGGAATTTCAGCCTCTTTCTGAACAAAGGAAGAAAAAGTTCAAAGAGAAGGTATGTTCCTCCTAAACGTTTTTTTTTTTTTTAAACTTCACCAAGAGGCCTTGTGTAGGCAGCCAAGATTTTATTTTTCCTCTGTGGCTGCTACAGTGATCACTCCAAATGAGTCCCTTCTTTCTTTTGAAATCCCTTCCTCATTCGTTCACACACTTAAAAAGAACAGAGCCACCTACACAGGGCTTTCCTCTACGAGACTTTTAGGCCTGCAGTATAATCAGTAGGTGACCTTTCCAAGCCTTGCATGAAACGCACACTTCTTAGGACTGGTGCTGTCTCGGGCGCCACTTGGGGCCAGCGATGGGCTCCCTGTCACTCAGCCCCATGGGTCGGAGGGGCTTTGGGGTGTGATTTCCCTTGCCCTGCTCTCTGGACTGTGAGGGTGCTGTCTGCACCCCGCTGGCCGTGAAAGTGCATGGTGACACAGAATTAAACAAGCCAGCAGGGTAAGCAGGTGCGGGAAGGCGTGATTTGCTACAGAAAAACCATACCAAGGTGATTTTTAAAGTTTTATTTGCCTAAAGCAGGAGAAAACAAGCTTCAGGTAACACACGCTTCAAAGGCTCCACAGCCAGGATTCCAGCACTGCGAGATCTCACAGCCCCTAAAGAGCAAGCGACAGCACAGTGGCTTCTCGGTGGCTTCACAAAGACCGCCACATGCTACACACACACGTACACACGCACACACGCCTGGGTGTCACACCCACGTGCCTATACCTGTGGAAATGCTCGTGCCATCTGCCAACCCACCCTCTGCCAGTATCTGCCATTTGCGCTTGTGTAAACACATGTTGCTTAGTCTAGTGGAAAACATTAGACTTCCCCCTTGGATGGATATAAACTAATCACCACCAAACGCAAAACTCAAAGCACGGTGCATGGTCAACTATCGGCCCACACAGGACACCAAGCGTTGTTTCCCGTCTCCAGGCTGGGAAGATGCCTTCACTGGCCTGGCGCTGAGGCGGACGCTGGGATGAGCTTGGGCTTGGCCTGCTGCGGCGGGGCCACGTCCGGGATCTTCTCTCCGTGTTTGTACACGCTCACCGTCACGTCGATCTTCTCCCCGCCGTACTTGTTCTTGACGTTTATGCTGTACTTGCCCGAGTCCTCGGAGGTCACGCCTTTGATGGTCATGCTGACGTACTTGGCCTGTTCCACCTTCACCGAGAAGTGCTCGCTGAGCTCAATGTCTTGGTCATTCTTGAACCAAACCACTTCGGGGTCAGGGTTTCCAAACACCGTGCAGGTCAGATTCAAGGTCTTTGGAAGGAAGAGGTTGGTGGAGAAGGAAGAGTTAGAAAATGGTAAGTTGTCTTTCCCCCCGAGACGATGTGCTCCAGGTCACACTCAGTTAAATTTATGGGTCCTTCAGTCATTTGTTTAGCAAGAGGCTTTCTGCATGTAAACGCCACTCTAGACAGAGCAGCCGGAGGCCAGCCAGCCAGGGCCCAGGTGCACCCATCCACAGGGGAGCTCACAAAACAAATCAGAGTGTGTCCTGTGTATGCTCAGCTTTTATCCAAGCCCTATGTCAATTAAAGAATGTGAAAGCAATTTAAGCTCTGTGTTTTATGGTAGATAAATCCAGCCTGCTACTAAATTTCCTTTATATTTAGACTTATGGATCCCTCTTACCAGTCCCTCTGGCAAATCCAATGAATATATTGTCTTATAACTGGTAAATTGGAGGCAAAAACAAAATGCATTCTTGAAGCTTAAACATGCTTTTGGCCTCGGTTAAAGTAAAGCAATTGCTAATTTCTCAACTGCATCGTTAAGAAGAGATCTCAAGAGTTCTCTGGGCTTTCCTTAGCTGCTGAAGAAGAGGTCAGACGTTTTTCTATTTTGGCCTAATAAAATTCTCCCAAGTATCTGTGTTCCCGGGACATTGAGTTAGAAGCACTGAAGCAAGCACAGAAGTACAATTAGATACCAAGAATTCTCCTGACAGGCAACAAATTAAAACCGCAGCAAGTGGCTTCCACAATGTATCCATCGTGATCTGAGAACAGCAGCAGAGATTTTTTTTTCTTTCATGTTGTAAAAGCTGTGCTGTTTCACACTCGAAGCAGGTGGCTTCACACAGGCGGGTGGGCCATGGGGGCGTGTGGCGCCTCATCCTGCAGTTGCTCCTCTGGGTGAATGGCCACAGGGGCAGGTAGCATCAGACCCCAGCAGACCCTAAGGGCCTAGAAACACCCATAGCCACAGCGCCTGCCTTGAGGTACCCAAGTGGCACAACACCTCCCTGTGACCACCGGTGTGTGAATTCAGAATGCTAAGCGATTCTTTCCTTTGAGAATACAGGGGTTATCCCAGGCTGTCTAGGAGGGGCAAGAAAGTCAGCAAGCTCTGGGTTCCCTGCAAGCTGGGTGAGGACCCAGAAGCCCCTTGCTGCGTTCCCGCTCCTTTACCCCAAGAGGAGGGGTTGCATCCCTTGCACCTGCACGGTGCTGACACCCCCACCCCGGCCTAGTTTAGAATCCTCACCTTTCCTTCCATGATAGTCACCACGTCAGGCAAACCGCCGATCACCCTGCCACGATCTGCAATGGGAAATCACTCTGGTTAGGAAAACATCTGTGAGACAGAGCAGAGGCTGTGTAAGAAGCAGCGGGTACCAAGGTAAATGCAGGAAGGAGCTTATGCTCAGGAGAGAGAGAGCACCAAAGAAAATTATTTATATGTGTACAGTTGAGGGATAAACCAAAGCCACAGGAACAAAGGTGAGGAGATACCAGACTCTGTGAAAAGGCAGGGGGCGAAACCCTCCAGAGGAATGTGAGATGGGGGAGGGTGAAGAATTCACCGAGGACTGAAGGCCCAGAGAGCCAGGCGTGTCCCTGAGTTGGCAGAAAGTGAAGGAGTCCTGGCCTGGCAAGGTGGCTCACACCTGTAATTCCAGCACTTTGGGAGGCCAAGGTGGGCAGATCACTTGAGGCCAGGAGCTGAAGATCAGCCTGGCCAACACGGAAATCCCATCTCTACTAAAACTACAAAAATTACCCAGGCATGGTAGTGCACGCCTGTAATCCCAGCTACTTGGGAGGCTGAGACACAAGAATCACTTGAACCTGGCAGGCGGAGGTTGCAGTGAGCCAAGATCATGCCATCGCACTCCAGCCTGGGCAACAAGAGCAAGACTTCTGTCTCAAGCAAAGAGGTCCTGGGAGTCTGGGCTGTAGGTTCTGCAAGGCAGGACAGAGGAGAGGAGGGAGGGAGGGGCCCAAGGGGTGAAGGAGCTAAGGCCAAAAGCAGTGCAGGTGCCATGGTGCAGGCCGTGGGCTCCAGGACAGGGCGCAATGTTGGTGGCACTGTTATATCTGGGTGGGGGATTGCTGGTTATTATTTAATACACAAAGTTGGTACTCTAAAATGCAAGCCCTTTTGCCCCACCCAAAATAATACGCCATTCTGGTTATAATCTAACAGGTACTTACTCTTCTCTGCAAAAGCAGCAGCCCTAAAAGTTAAAGGGGGTGGAGAGGAGAGAATGAAAAGAGAATATGAGACAGTGCTTCCAACAAAATGCACAGCTGAGAGGTTTGCTAGCAATGAGAGCAAAAGAAAGAGGAAATACATTTACATTCTCTTAGAAGAGCATGTTCGGGTCACAGGATCCCAGGATGGATATCATACATTTTTCCTGATGGTTCCCACTGCCCATTTTGTGGTAGAAAATGCCCTATTATCCAGATGCTAAAACCCACGGAAAAGTTTAGCATTCCAGCTCACAGGTTGAAGTGATTTATTTTTTTTTCACAAATTCGCCAGATTGCCCTGGAGACTTGAGATCTTTTCTGAACTTGTCAGTTTCTGATCTGTCTTGCTCATCCCTGCACCCAATCTACAAATGTTTATTGGACTGTGGCCAGCTTCGGATACGCACAAACTTGATTTACATTTGAAAAATCCCCAAATTTCCTGAAAAAGTTGCTCTGTGTGATGCGCTGCTCTGGTGATAATTGAGAGAGCAGCAGCATCACCATCTTGGACGAGCATTGCCATTTTAAGTTTTCCTTGATTAGAAATCACCTAAATCCAGGCTGAACACATCAGCCTAGTGGCTAACGTCAGCATGACCATAAACCACAAATGACACCTCCAACCAGAAACATTCCAATCCCACGATAAAACTCTCCTCCACACAGAAACATTCCTAGCCTGCTAGAATATCTCCTTCCCAGACCCTTAAATACACATGGTCCATAAGAGAAAGCACTCCTGATGGAAATCATCCAGAAGACCCCCTCAGGTTTATTCTCCAAAATAAATCTGACTGTTAGGCCACTTTTCATGTTTCTTTTCTCTTTCTTCAACTCTTACAATAATTATTTCTGAAATTCACCAGGAAACTATAAATCATTTCTGGTTTGGGAGAGTGCCTGCCCTCCACATATTGCATTGCTTAAATTGCCACTTCTGTCCCAGGAATGGCTCTCTCTTTGGAACACCAAGGCTTCCATACAGTTTCCCACATGCAGCCAAAATGACTGGGACTCAATTGCCCCTAAAATGATATCGTAATAACCAAATATGCAAATCTTACTTGAGTTGCTGGAATTCTGCAAATGCTTCATCAAATGCTGTAGGAAAATAATTCATACATTATTAACCATTTCAGTGTTCAGATTTTATTTATTCACTCAAATATTCTACCAGTGAATCTGATTCATGAAAATTGATACATAAAAATTAATAAACTGATTTTTTTCATTTTCTCTAAATGAATATCATAAATTCATATCGTCTCCTGTGTTCATATTGCATTCCCTGCTTTCAGCATCTAGATGGATTTGTAAATAGGAAATTATTAAATGCCAAAGAATTATTTTACCTTGTCCAGACAGGTCGAGGGAGCGCTGATGATTATCTTTGCCATCGAAAATCTCAAAAGTGTATTTTCCTTTATCCTTCTCTGTCGGCTCACATATCTGCAGCCAAGCCATCTCTTCACTCCCCCCGATTCTCATATGCTCACTGGACGAGATCTTAGCATCTCTTTAAAATAGCAACAGGAATATATTTGAGTTAGGGTCTCCTTATCATACGCACAATGTCTACAGGGCAATGTCCTGTTGCTGTGACAGCCTTCTCTCACTTGCTGATGCCAATAGCCCAATAGATTTTTCTCGCTGTTACAAAGGTACTGATCACATCAGTAACTCAGATCTAAAAACGTTCTAAAATTAAATACTTAGTCTTTAAAGGTGGATTATTATTTAATTACTTGTCACAACACAATGGACGTAACAAAACTCTGCACAGTATGGTAGTTCCTCAAAAAATTAAAGCTGGAACTGCCATATGATCCAGCAATTGCACTTCTGGTAGCTGCCCAGAAGAACTGAAAGCAAGGTCTTGGAGAGATCCTGTGATACCCACATCCTTAGCAGCACTGTTCATGACAGCCCCCAGGGTGGGAAGCAGTCCGAGCATCCACGGATGATGCTCAGCAGCAGAACGTGGTCCACAAATACACGAAGGAAATCCCAATGCCCGCTGCAGTGTGGATGAACCCTGAGGACATTCTGCTGAGTAAAATTATCCTGTGGCAAAGGGACAAATATGTACTCATATGAAGTCCTTAGGGTGGTCAGATTCTCAGAGACAGAAAGTAGAACTGTGGGTTCCAGGGGCTGGGGGAGGAGAATGGGGAGCAGGTGTTTCATGGGAACAGAGTTTCGCTTTGGGAAAGTAAAAAGGGCTGGGATGGTGGTGGTGGCTGCAGGATGAGGTGAATGTGCTTAACACCACTGAGCTGTACACTTAGAGACGGCAGAAATGGTAATTTTACATTAGGTGGATTATGCCACAAGTTTTTAAAGTTTAGACAAAAACAAAGTACTCATCCCCTTGCTGCTTTCTAAGGCTCCCACGTCTGCACCAAATAAGGCCAGCCTGTTTACTGCAGACAAACCTGTGTAAGCTACTTCCTGACATGACCTCAGTTCAGAGAGAGCCTGAGAGGTTTGCGGGAGTTGTAGTCACCGGCGCATGAAAACAATACTGACTCTAGGCCATGCAAGAGCTGGAATGGGACCTGTTTCTCTCAGCACCAGCTCCAGAACAGCCAGAGCTCAGGAAGCTGGCTGAGTGCGCTGCGCGGAGACTGGTATGGAGTTTGTGGCATCTGTGCTTACCCTTGCCAGCAACCAAGAATGCCTTGAGTCCCATGGGGAAAATGAATTCTCCAGCCTCCCCACCATCATAGCCTTTTTCTCTGTTATTCTTTCCTTCAACAAATACATCTTAAGCCCATAATAAATGCACAGCTCAGCCAGGCATGGTGGCTCAGGCCTATAACCCCAGCACTTTGGGAGGCCGAGGCAGGAGGACTGCATGAGCCCAGAAATTCAAGACCAGCCTGGACAACAAGGCAAGACCCTGTTTCTACAAAAACACAAAAAAGAGCCAGGCATAGTGGCAGGCACCTGTAGTCTCAGCTACTCAGGAGGCTGAGGCAGGAGGACTGCCTGAGCCCAAGGAGGTCAAGGCTGCAGTGAGCTGTGATCACACCACTGCACTCCAGCTGGGCCAACAGAGCGAGACCCAGTCTCAAAAGGTATATATGTAACCCTAAATGCTCAGCTCTGTGTCCTGGTCTCTGGAGATAGAAATGGCCCCGGTGGCAGTGCTGACAGTATGTGTCAGAATCAAGTCAGCCCGGACGGGAAGTGGGCGTTCCGTGAGGGCGCAGCAGGATCCCGGGGTACAGTCCGTGGGCAGAGCCCAAAACCGCAGCTCCCAGGGACGGGGTGTGGGATTGGCTTCAGTCCAAGACTTAGCCTCTCAGATCCCGGACAGAGACGGGAGGATCTAACACTTACCCCGTGGGGTTGTTTTAGGAACTCAAGAAGACATGCTCAGTATCTACTGAAGCAACTTTAGGACATAATTGATACAAATTTGTCTACAATAAATAGATCAGCCTCCCATTGCCGATGTGGGGACGAGCTCCTGCTGCCTCAAAGGACAGGAACACTTTGCTTTTATCTAAACATTTTAAAACTGTGTTACAATACACGTTGCAAAAGCCACCCCTTTAGCCCTTCCTGCTATGTTAATTATCTCCGTTTTCCCACGAGCTGCCCCTCCCAGGAAAAAGGCAGGAGAATTGGACTGGACAATCCTTCAGGAATGTCTCAGTTCTGCATCTAGAATTCTGTACATTGCTGACCTGGGGGCCTCACAAAGGCTGAGCCCACAGCAGAGCCCCATGCTCTGCCTGGCTGCTCTCAGTCCACAGCCAGCACAGTCTGTGTGGGGAGCAGGAGAGGGAAGAAGCGATGAGGCCATGACCTCAGGACTCCAGCCCTCAGCAGCCAGAGTGGGCCAGGCCAAGAGTGCCATGTTTGCCTGGCGTTCACATTCCAGGTGACATGGACCCACCAGGTTCTCCATCCATGGCGTGGCCAAGGGCAGGTGAGCATCAGTGGCCACAAAGGCCATCCTGTGAGCTCACAGCAGGTTGCTATTATTAAATTGACTGAGGGACCATTCCAGCACTCAGACCTACTCATCCCTGTGTACAAAAGGGAAATTAGACTTTCTATGGTGATGCTCAGCTCTACAGAAAATCTATATACTCAGCTCTACAGTGGCTCAGCCAATGAATCCCAAACCCTGGAGTGCCCGCAGCAGCAAGAAGCCTGTCTGTGCAGAGACCTGACGTAAACAGACACTGACACGCTGCAGGGACATCACAGCTCGATTGAGAAAGACTTCCTTATCCCCAGTATGCACCTACAACCAGACACTTCACAGACCAAGCAGCAGGTCGGAAATTGCAGATCAGCAGGGAACTGAGACGGCTGCAGTTGTGCGTTGACTAAACGTTCTCCATCCAAGGAAACAGAGGTCAGTAAGAGCGTGGAACTCTTCTGTGAGTGCCAGAAAAATGGTTTTGCCAACATGGATGGGCTCTAGTCATCTTGTCACCCTCGCTTGTTGGAATTGTCAGCCTGTCTTGTTGGAACTGATGAGGGTCAAAGTTCAAACAAATGCACGCGCGCGCACACACACACACACACACACAGGCACTGCCAGCCTGTCTACGTGTTTCCTGCACACACAGACCAGGATTCCAGCCTGAGCCTCTGCACATCAATAAGGCCTCGGTGCTGCCCAGCCCGCCACCGGCTTCCCGGCCCTGCAGAGCCTGGATGAGCTTTGGAACTTGTGATGAAGGGGACGATTTTCATCATGTCTGGTCTTGCATCCTGCACCAAACGCTGTGTTCGTGCTAATGCTGGTCAGTCTCACCGAGAGAAAGCAACAATCACTGCCACCCTGTGTGACCTCATCCTGCCACCTGCCCATGCCGCGTGGGTGTTAGGGAGAAGACAATGTTTTCTTGAACTCCATTAACTCAAATATGCCTTCTTCAAAGAGTTAAATTATGCACCAAAACTACTGCATCCTAGATGTACAGATGAAGATGTTTAAACCTCTGCTGTGTGTGTGTGTGTGTATGTGTGTGTGTGTGTGTGTGTGTGAGAGAGAGAGAGAGAGAGAGAGAGAGAGAGAGAGAGAGAGAGAAAGACTGACTAGAATTTCTTCCATGGGGTAAAGCTGCAAACAGCCCCCAAATCTCATTGTTTAGACTCAGAGCAATGAAGAAAAGCTAGTGGAGTTTCCAGCTTATCAGTCACATCATACACCACTTTGTCGAACAGGTGAAACTCACTAGGCCACAAAGTCACCTTGCAAACGCTTCAGGAAGTAGCGGGCATTTTAGCATCTGTGGTGTTTATGTTCTGCTGGACTATGTCACATTCCAATGGTGATCTGCTCCACCCACACAATTACCAACTTGCTTATCGAATAAACATACTTTTATTTCAATATAGCTGCCAAGGGAAAAAGATGCAATACCTTCAAATGAACATTCATAAAGTAGCTGTAAATGCATCCAGCCGGCCTTCTGGCTTTGATGTAATGGACATACGGGTTGGGCAGCAGTGACGACAAGGGCCCCCACCCTGCAAACAATCACCTCACTGCCCTCATGCTGATGGCCCTGGGTCTTTGGAGTGACTCATCATTCAAGTTTCACTTTTAAAAAGTGACCCTCTACTTCAGTGAGGGTTTCTTTACAACAGCCACACAGTTTGGGGGAAGGCCACTTGAACCTAAATCTCAGCCAGTGACGAAGCATGAACTGGAAGGAAGGAATGGTGTCCACGCAACACCGAATCACACACTGGCCCACTTGGTGCCCTTCTGGACCCCACATGCTTACGGTCCCACCTCCTTGGTTCCAGCTGCAGGCTCCGCTGCCACCCTGGGTTCTGGGTAAACATATGCAAGCATGCAAGGTGCCCTGAGCCAAGACCCCAAGCGGGTGTGAGCCTGGGGTCAGGAGCCTGCCTTAAACCCTAATCCCAGCTTGGAGCTGCCCACATTGGAGTTCCTACCCAGATTCTCTCTCTTGGACTGGGTTCTGATTCTGTTCTCTCAATACCACTCAGACGAAGCCACTCACAGAACATGGACAGCCCTTAGCAGAGCTTCCAGCAGAGACTCCAGCTGTCCCAGATGTCTGCAGCCCTGGCTGCTCACCTCGAGGGCAAATGCTGGTTTCCAGCTTGCCACTCCCAGCTTCAGGGTCTCACCCTAGACCCAGTGCCCTCTCATTTGGCTTCTTCTGAATGAGCAACTTATAAGAGGGTCAACCAAATCCTAGGGCTCAAAAATAGCTGTTAACTTCTTTGACTGTCCGGCCACAGAATTAATTATACTGTAGTCTTACCTAGACAATGACTCAGACATATACAGGTTGAAAAATTATTATCATTGCTGTTTTGAGACATAAATGGACCAAATATGACAAAATCTCTTATTTGTATTACTTGATTACGAAACATGACCAAATTCCTTCATTCCAAATTAAACTTAAAATGGTTCATATTAATAAAAGACAGAGGAGGATAGACAAAAGCACACATGTATCTGCTCATTCATGCAAAAGCCACCAGAAGGTTGGTCACCTGCCACTGGGTAGGTGGAAAGGAGACTTGTAGGGGGCATGGGGGAGGTGAGCAGGGAGGAGGAGAGGTCGGGGCTCCAGGTCTGTAGCAGACTCTTTTTTTTTTTTTTTTTTTTTTGAGACGGAGTTTCGCTCTTGTTACCCAGGCTGGAGTGCAATGGCCCGATCTCGGCTCACCGCAACCTCCGCCTCCTGGGTTCAGGCAATTCTCCTGCCTCAGCCTCCCGAGTAGCTGGGATTACAGGCACACGCCACCAGGCCCAGCTAATTTTTTGTATCTTTTAGTAGAGACGGGGTTTCACTATGTTGACCAGGATGGTCTCGATCTGTTGACCTCGCGATCCACCCGCCTCGGCCTCCCAAAGTGCTGGGATTACAGGCTTGAGCCACCGCGCCCGGCCCTGTAGCAGACTCTTAAAACCACACTGCCTTTCACATTTCCCAACATAAATGAGGAACATCAAGGCAAGCAAGGGGAACCCAAAACTAAACAGAAACGGTAACAAATGAACTTCAGGGCATTGCAGATGAACTGCTTACCAACCAGAACAAAGAGAAACAAAGTAACTTTGGAACTTCACTATGTTGCAAATGAACTGCTCACCACCCAGAACATAGAGAAACAAAGTAACTTTGGAACTTCTATGTGCAAATGAACGGCTTACCACCCAGAAGTAAAGAAACAAAGCAACTTTGGAAAGCAGTGTTTCCATTTCATACCTTAAGGCTAAAGATGAAAGGACTTAACTGCAGGAAACACTGAACTCGTTTGCACACTTGTTTCTCACAGAGATTCTGAAGCTGCTTGATGTAAATACTACGATCAAATAAAAGGAAATAGCTGAGACCCAGGCTTCTCCCTGGGGAGCAAGTTACAGCCCAGGAAAGGGGAAAGGCTTGAATGAAGCCTGTGAAGTTGGCTGGGATCCATCAGAGTCTAGAAAACAGACGCAAGATGCAGAAGCGGACATGTGTGCCTCAGCCTTCACCCACATGTCACCCAGCCCTGCCTTCAGAGTGTGCAAGACCCTGTGACACCGGGTGCCTCACCCTTCACCCACATATCACCCAGCCCTGCCTTCAGAGTGTGCAAGAGCCACGGTTCCCTGTGACACCGGGTGCCTCAGCCTTCACCCACATGTCACCCAGCCCTGCCTTCAGTGTGTACAAGAGCCGCGGCTCCCTGTGACACCGGTAGATAGTCCCTGACACCACCCTTGGTTCAGGAGCCAGGGCTTCTGGGATTCCAGAACTAGGGTAGGAAATACACGATGAGTCAGGAATGTTTTACAGACCCAAAAATAAGGAATTTCTCCTAAGACGCAGGCATGCATGCTGGAGCAGGCAGCTGACAACTGGAAACAGATCCCAAGTGCCAGAGCTGGGACAATTTGAGCAAAGTAACAGCTCACAGAATAAAATCGGCATCCCTGAGTCCAAACCGATGCAGCCAAGCAGCTGAAGGAGGAGGTGCACAGAGGCGAGGCCAGCACCTCCTAGCAGAGCAAACGTAGGGGGAAGGAGGAGCTGGAAAATCACCCTCTACCCAGAGCCTCAGAAATCAGTACTGCAGGCCAGATTCGATGCTGAATCTCACATCCCAGGGCACAGGTCTGGGGAGGGACAAGAGACTTGCCAAATCCTCAAGTATTTACTAACCACCAAGGGAAAAACAGTAACTTTCCCAGAAGGAGACAGGGCGGACATTGCCTTAACCAGTGATCAGATATGAGCATGGCTTGGTTGTGTTCCAGTTACAACTGAGTCCCCCATCCAACATGGGAAACATCGGAAAAACCCAAACGGAGGGGCGTGCTTTGAAGCGATGGACAGAACACTTGAAGGCACCCAGGCAGAGACAAGGAGCGCCTGAGGAACTAAGACTGGGCAAGCCACGGGCCAGGACATCTGATCACAACACAGGACTTGAGATTCAACCCTGGAACATGGAGGAGGGCGTTCCTGGAAAAACAGGTGCGATCTGAACTGGTCTACAGCTGAGTTGTCAGCAATCAGCTCCTGGCTTTGATGGTTTATAGGGGGCTACACAAGACACTAACCTCAGGGGAAGAGGCTTAGAGGATGCAAGGGAACTCTGCGCTTTCTTCTCAACTTTTCTATGCATCTAAAACGATTTCAAGGTGAATGATTTAGAAATACTATATATTTGTAAATGAATAGTATTTACATTAAATGGTTGGAAGTAACACAAGTGCAAAAATCTAAAAACTAAGTCTGCAATTAGTAACGACTGACAGGCTGGGCATGGTGGCTCACACCTGTCATCCCAGCACTTTAGGAGGCTGACGTGGGTGGATCACCTGATGTCAGGAGTTCGAGACCAGCCTGGCCAACATGGTGAAACCCCATCTCTAGTAAAAATACAAAAATCAGCTGGGCATGATAGCAGGTAGCTATAATCCCAGCTACCTGGGAGGCTGAGGTGGGAGAATCACTTGAACCCAGGAGGCAAAGGTTGCCGTGAGCCAAGATCACGCCACTGCCCTCTAGCCTGGGAGACAGAGCAATACTCTATCTCAAAATAATAGTAATAATAATAATGACTGACAGAGGCAGGTTGACAGAAGCACAAGAACAGAGCTGGAGCCTCAGAGGCAGTGGTTCTGGCAAGTCAAGTCAAGGCTGTAACTGACAGTAGCTCTGGGGTTTAATAGTGCTGCGGCGTCTCAGCTCTTCTCATCGTCGTGACATTCCGGTGAACTCCACCTAGGTCTCACTCCCCTTTTGAAGGGAAATGTAGTTAAAAGGGAAAGATTCCCAAAAGCTAGGAACTGTTTGCTGCTAGGCTGGAGAAGACAGTATTGAGAAACACAGATCTCCTGCAGGAAGAGCCCCACAGGATGGGACAGCCTGAGGGACCTCTGGTCCAGCAGCCCTTTGCTACTGCTTTCCAAACAGTGAACATCAGAACACACGCAGAGAACTGGAGATGCCCTGTGCTTTCTGCGAGGTCACACCTGGAGCTCCCACCCCTGCGGCTGTCACAGGCCAGGACCACATCAGGTGGCTGAAGCCACAGCCAGGTCAGAGGAAAGGTCCCATCACCGCACAGCCCTTCCCACTGGAGACACAGCCAGCCACAGCCCCTCCCGCCCAACCCGTGGACATAAGGATGAAGATGGCGGGGTAGGTGTCTGAGGTGTCAGCCAGGCATCTCTCCTACTGGTTAGTTCAAGGGTTAGTTGAGATTTTAGGAGAGTGTTTATAAAGTCAGACTGTGTGTGTGAAATCTGAACTGAATTAAATATGCATATGGAGTTTGAAGCATGCGTTTCTTTTTATGCCATGAAGACACTGTGGGGCATGTAAGGTGGCTCATGCCTGCAATTCTAGTGCTTTAAAAAGCCGAGGTGGGAGGATCTTTCGAGCCCAGGCGTTAGAGACCAGCCTAGACAACATAGGAAGATCCCATTTCCACAAAATATACAGATATATATATAAACTAGCCAGGCATAGTGGTGCACATCTGTGGTCCCAGCTACTCAGGAGGCTGAGGCAGGAGGATCGCTTGATCCCAGGAAGTCAAGGCTACAGTGAGCTAGAATGGCACCACTGCACTCCAGCCTGGGTGACAGAGCAAGACTCTGTCGAGAGAGAGAGAGAGAGAGAGAGAGAGAGAGTCAAATTTCTTTAGTTTCTAAGATACTTCCAAGACTTCAGTGATCAATGCTTTAAGAACTTGAGATCTAGTCATGTCTAGATGATATACTAACCTCACCTTTGAGTAAGAGAACAAAATCTTTTTTCTGAAGACCATTTTTGCTGAATTTCTCTTTGTCTGCTTCTAACTCATGTTGAGTAAGTTTCCGACCTTCCCTTCAAGTGACATTCTCTACCGCCTCTGATGGATTACTCAGCATTTTCAACTAAAGAACAACTGCCTTTGCTTACGTCTGCATTTCACAAAATTCTCATTGCACTCTATTGATTCGATGTCACCCATTAACACAAAATATTCCAGGACCCACAGCACCAGTCTTCGACAGCTCTGTTCCCTGGCCTCATAGGTTTTGTGAAGTGGATTATTTAGCCTCAAATGGCTGAAGTACACTTCAACAAATTTTCATATTATTCTTTTTCTCCAGTTGCCATCTGATAAAATGCATTTGGTCATCAAGCAGTGAATTACAACCAAATAAGATGACTACATAATCAAACATGATGGCTACACAACATAGTTTCGTGTTGTTTAATAGTCAAATAGTAAGACATGACTAGAAGTTACAGACTTTTGGTGCATATACCCAGTTGAGGTCTTAAAGGTAGAGTTTAGTTATAAAGAACTAAAGAAATGCCTCTTCTATTGTACAAGGAATTTGTTTGGGAAAGAGTAAACATAAAAATAATGTTACTTTTACGAGTCTGTAGGATTTACAGTAACACTTCCTCCTCCTTTTGTATCTAGAGAGGCTTTCTTCTGATCCAGGGTCACAGTCGGATACGGGAGCTGTGCCCCGACCTGCCTGTCTAGGATCCATCCCCTCCACTGGGCGTGGAGCTTCTCGGGAGAGCACTGATTAGGACCGCACCAACCAGCATTCAAACCCCTGCTCTTAAGTGTAACTGACAAACTGACATGTTTCTCTCCCTAAACCCCAGTTTCATACCTATAAAATGTGGGTATAAATGCCGAACTCTTAGGGCATCTGTGAGGATTAGATGGAATAACATGCCTTGAATGTGTAACACAAAGTACCTGTTGCTGGTGCTGACACAACCTATATCTACACACACACACACACACACACACACACACACACACAGCGTGTGTTTAATCCTGTGTATGGGTGTCTGTTTAATCTCTGTACCCCCAGAGCCAGCACAGCACACGGCCTGTACTATGACCCACACAAATCTGAAGAGGGGGTGGCCTCTCCCAGAAGATGAACATGTTTACAACAGTCAGCAGGACACACATTACAACTGTGTACAACTTACAGCAAGACAATATGCCATAAATAACACGCAAGCTCAAAGATGCTGATGATTAATCCTCCTTTTCCAGGGGAAGGTTTGATTCAGCTAGAAACATAGATTTACTCATTGTCCTAGAAAATAAATCCTGATAAATAATTATCTTACAAAGACACACCAGAGTCTCAGTCCCATAAGCTCCTGTTATCACAGTCCTTTAAAAACAGACCCTGCCTTTAATACACTTCCCGAAGCAAACCCGTAACACGGGGTCTCTGTGACTCCATGTGACTTTCAACAGCAGGCTAGCAAAATTAAAGACATGCACGATTCCAAATGTCCTGAGTATTACAAGACAAAAGCATAGTAGGTCACAAATTGAAACAGAAAAAAAAAAAACAATGCAAAGAACATACCTGCTTTCAGCACGTCAGTTTACTTCCAACACAGTCAATGAAGCAAACCAGTGATACTAAAAGTGAAAGAGTCATAACCACAGACTTGCCTTTGGAAACATTCTTTAGATAACTATGACATCTAAACGCACGGTGTGGATGCCCTGGGTACAGTGCACTGAGAAGCGTTTACATGTGGGCATCTGGACACCATGGAATAACTGGCTTGAACATGTTGGCATTAGGACAGCGCAGAGATCCATCAAAAGCCACCGTCTGCCTGGTGTGAAGTCCACTTTCACCTGCGGTTACGTCATAGGGTTGGTGGTGCTGACATGAGTCCTGTTTCGGGGGCTCCTCGACAGCGAGCAGTGTGCCTGTTTGTTTCAGATGTCAGCCTGTGCTCTCGATAGGAAGGAGCCCGACCCCAGGGGCAGGGCAGCAGGGACCTGCCCAGTGCGGTAGACTGCATGAAAAGTCCGGGAGTTCCCAGTGACCCTCCCTGACGCAGAGAAGCGTGAAATACAGAAAACCCGGCTGCACTCACGGTTGTCACAGCGTGCATTCAGACTTACTCTTCCTTTTTCCATTTTAATGATTGGGCTTGTTTTCGTCCTTTTACTTTTAATCAAGTCTAGTGGGAACCCAACAGACTGGAAATATGGAGTCTGGTTCCCACACATTATTTATTATTTCTGCCTTAGCTCTCTGCTCGCTTCCAGAGAAAATGTGTGTTCCCAGTTGAGCCACCTCGGTAAACAGAGACACTGGAGAAACTTGTCTCTAACATCGTCAGGCATTTCTTCTCTGTCCCTTCTTCCACGTCCTCTCCACTGCTGTGAGGGCTCCCTTCCCTGAACTAAAGGTTGGCACAATTGCTCAAGATTAAAGTGATGAGGAAATGGCAGTGCCCTGACGTTCCCTACAGAGCTCCTGGTCCCAGCTGTGCACCCTGCTTGGCCGCTGTATGGCACGGCCTCCAGTGGTTGCTATCATACTTACTTGTGATACCAGTTCACTTTCATTTCTTCCGTAAAATATTTCATGAAGCACTGAAGTCGTATTCCTTCTGGGGTGCAGAGTATCTTCAGCGGAGAAGCAGATGCTCCTACAGAAAACAAAACATCCTCAGATCTGAAAAGCAGTGTGTGCCATGCAATCATGGAAGGCGTCACAGCGGCAAGCCCTCCTTCCCCACCTTCAATCCTGTTCTCACGTGCGTCTTTCGTCAAGTCGACCAGCCACGCGTTCTTACACTTTATTCCCATTCTGTATCCATTCATTAAACAAGCTCTTACCGTGCTAGAATTATCTGAAAAGTTCCTTGCAGAATACTATAAAAGACACAAAATTGTCTAAAAAGATTCGATATCTGCCCCTCAGCAGCTTTGTTCAAGAAAAGGAGAGAAAACAACAAGGCACATGGCAAATGTATGTGAGCGTAGAAAATCAGCAAAAGGGACATTGACATTCAGCAGAACTCCTTCAGGTGGGAGTCAGGGAGACGGGAGCACCTCAGTTGGTTCTTCAAGACAAATGAAAATTGGGTCCGAGGAAGGAAGGCAGAGTAAGCCCCAGGAGCAATAAGAAAATGCAAGAAACGAGAACACACACAGTGTGTCTGGAATTAAAAGGTAAACTAATTCGATGGAGGTAGATGCTCTGTGGGTCACAGGTCAGGAAGGAGAAGATGAGGAAGCAGCATTGATGCCGGGGGAAGCTCTGAACCTTTGGAGATTTACATTCACTTATGGTTACCTAGAAAACTACATTTACATAATTAGCACAGATAATGGAAAATAAGATGATCACCAACTGTTGAGGAGGATGTTGTAGCAAAGAGGCATTTTAAACAGTAGTTTTCCATTTTGGTAAGCAACTGGAAACTTACATGATGAATCTTAAAAATAGTCTCAGTTTTTTACATAGTAATTATGCTTCTAGGAGTACATACAAAGAACATATTCCTAAGTATTGAAAAAAACCTTTTCTTGCCCAAAGATGTGCATTGTACAATTATTTAAAATAATGAAAACTCATTAATATCCCTATAGAAAAGAGTTTAAATCATGATATCATGATTCCATGAAACAATATATAATTATTTTTTAAATTGAATGTAAATATAGCATCTATTTAAAACAAAGAAAATTATTATAAAATATCTGGGGGGGAAGCAACAGTTTCTGTGACTCCAACTATGTAAAGAAATAGAAACAAAATAAAAATTGTCATGCTGCTGAAGCTCACTGTTTTCTTTTTATCCTTAAATGCACTTGGGGAAAGAAAGAACATCAACCAAAAATAAATAAACGAAGATCCCTTCCATGACAGCTGCGGGAAGAGTGAAGAGATCTTGTGTGAACTCTCTGCGGCCGCGGCCCCGCGTCATACCAAGGTGCTGCCTGCCTGGACCTTCGCACCTCTCTAAACCCCCGCTAGTCCACTGCAAAGGAGGAAAACATGCAGGAACCCAAAGGACAAAGGGGAGGAAATGACAGACTGTGAGCCCATCCTGAGCCTGGAGCCTTAGGAGGTGGAGGGAGGAGCATGAAGTGGAGGGGACTGGGTGGGGCGAAGTGAGCCCGGTCCCACAGCTGGATTGGCTGCAGGGAGGAAGGTTATTGAAAATCTGTAAGAGGCAGAGATCCCTGACCACCATCTCCCCTCCCCAGTCAGGTGGGACTCTGTTTCTCTACCAGGAGACCGGAGTTCACCTGTCAAGGAATTACAACTTGAAAAACAGCTTGGGAACTGGGTGAAGTCAACACACTGCAGAGCCATATTCCCCCATCCAACCCATCTTCCTCCACTCAAATTCCCTGATACTGACTTGTGAGACTAGCACCCCAGCCTCCATCAGCCTCCCTTAGTGCTCCCCTAGCCTCCATCAGCCTTTCCGAGTGCTCCCCCAGCCTCCATCAGCCTCCCCCAGTGCTCCCCAGCCTCCATCAGCCTCCCCCAGTGCTCTTCCAGCCTCCATCAGCCTTTCCTAGTGCTCCCCCGGCCTCTATCAGCGTCCCTAGTGCTCCCCCCAGCCTCTATCAGCCTCCCCCAGTGCTCCTCCAGCCTCTACCAGTGTTCCCCCAGCCTCTATCAGCCTCCCCAGTGCTCCACCAGCCTCCATCAGCCTCCCCCAGTGCTCCCCCAGCCTCTATCAGCCTCCCCCAGTGTGAAGATGTGAGTGTGTGTGGGTATGTATGTGTGACTGCTGTGTGACTGTGGGGATGTGTGTGTGTTTGTATATATGTGTGCCTCAAGGTGATGAGCACACAGGGAGGACTCAGCCTTCTGCATTTGTCTTACACACACTCACTCTTCATGACCTCCTGGTCAGTTCTGTTACCCATGAGTGGCCTCTGGGCACATTATGAGATCTTTTAACACAAAATAATTCCATGAGTATAAGAATAAAGCCACATTTTTACCACCTAAAGTGATCTAAAGATTTCATGCAATTCTTATCAAAATTTCAATGTCATTTCTCACAGAAATAGAAAAATAATCCTAAAAGTCATATGGAACCAGAAAAGAAAAGCCTCTATAGCCTAAGCCACCTTGAGGAAAAAGAACAAGGCTGGAGGCATCACACTCCTTGATTTCAAAATATACAGTTACAGAAGCCAAAACAGCATGGCACTGACAGATCGGCCAATGGAACAGGATCAAGAGCCCAGAAATAAAACCAAATATTGATGGTCAATTGATTTTCAACAAAGATGCCAAGAAGACACAATAGGGAAAGACAGGCTCTTTAATAAATGGCACTGGGAGCGCTGGATATGCACCTGCCAAAGAGTGGAACTGGCTCTTTAACTTAAGCCACAGGGAAAAATCAACTCACACTGAATAAAAGACTTAAACTAAGATTTGAAACTGCGAAGCCGCTGGAAGGAAGCTCAGGGAGATCTTCGCAGCATGGATCTGGGCAGTGATCTCTTGGATAGGATGCCAAAAATACAGGTAACGAAAGCAGAAGTGAATAAATGGGACCGCACGAAAGCTTCTGCACAGCAAAGGAAGCAACTGGCAGAATGGAGAAGGAACCCATGGACTGGGAGAAAATATAACCCAAGCTCTGCACTGGCTAAGGAACTAATACTCAAAATCCATAAGGAACTGAACTCCACAGCAAGAAAACAACCCACTAAAAACGGGCAAAGGATCTGAACAGATATTTCTCAGAAGAAGACAGAGACATGGGCAACAGACACATGAAAAATGCTGAAGATCTCTCATCATCAGGGAAATGCAAATTAAACCACAGTGAGATATCATCTCACACCTGTTAGAATGGCTCTTATCAAAAGACAAAAGATAAAATACTGTCGCGGAGAGAAGGCAACGCCCGTGCACGGTTGGTGGCAAAGTAAATTAATACAGCCATCATGGAAAACAGTGTGGCGGTTCCTCCAAAAACAAGCTGAACTGACATGTGATCCAGCAGTCCCACCTCTGGGCATTGATTTGTAAAGATAACACATCCTTTAATTCGCATGAGCAAAGTGAAAGGTTTCAAAATTCATTATGGCAATTCAACACATGTACAAAGCTGCTGATAGCAATTATGTACAAAGCAGTCATCTCAATTAACCTACGGCAGGATAGAAGTGGCTAATCAGGAAGCCAAAACTGAGTTTCTTAAAGTGAAACTCAGACTCCAGACAAAACTCTGGGAAGTCCTATAAAAAGTGTCACCACCAGGCCGGACTCAGTGGCTCATGCCTGTAATCTCAGCATTCTGGGAGGCCGAGGCAGGCGGATCACAAGGTCAGGAGATGGATATCATCCTGGCCAACGTGGTGAAACCCCGTCTCTACTAAAAATACAAAACTTATCTGGGCACAGTGGCGCATGCCTGTAATCCCAGCTACTCAGGAAGCTGAGGCAGGAGAATCCCTTGAACCAGAGAGTCGGAGGTTGCAGTGAGCCAAGATCGCGCCACTGCGCTCCAGTCTGGGCAATGGAGAGAGACTCTGTCTCAAAAAAAAGTGGTGGGGGGGTCACTGGCAGCAGATCACTGCCCTGCCCTTCAATCCAGGGACTTGAACAGAACACCCGTGGCAGCTCCATCGTGTCCTCTTTTGCAGCTGAGACTGCCTATCTCAGGAAATCGTGATTTCAGCAACCCAAAATGACCTGAAAATTAAAAGGCATTTACTTACCACAGACTCTACTCATTGCCAAAATGATATCATCATACACTGAAAAGGAGAAGGGATACCTGCCATTACAATGTGCAATTTTAAGAGAAAGCAGCATTTCCAATGTTTAATTAAATCAAGACAGGAAATTGTGGTGTTCAGTTGAAAAATGAATCATTAAAATGGCAACATTTATCCATAAAAGGTTTATGTCTGCGATAAATCCTTCTAACCTATTTGCTTTTAAACAAGGATCAAGAACATTTGACTCAGCATAAATCCAACTCCACATTTAGCTGAAGTGTTTCCATCATTTTAACTGCATTAGTAATGGGATGGAACTTGGCTTCTGAGGATGGACTGGAATGACATTTCATGTAAATCCAGGGTAACTCCATACATCATTCTAAAACATTGAAAAAGCTCTGAAGGCAGCCAAAGAACAAACAGATTTTCTTCCTCAGTGATACTGCTAAAGAACAATGTGCGCTGTAGCTGAGCTCGGAGAGACGTGCCTTCCACACACGCTGCCTCCTGTTGGCGAGATGAATTTCTTGCTCACAGAACAAAGGAGGTTTTCTTTTACCTTTACCAGCTATTTCGAGGATGGATGCATCTTGGCCTCTCTCGTCTTTCAAGGTTGCTTTGTATTCACCATGGTCCTTCTTTGACAGCTACAAAGAAAACACATTCCATATTTATGTCAAATTAATACCACAGCGGAAAATGTAATAAACTCTAATACGCTTTCTTTTCAAACCACTGAAACTCAGCGTGCAAATTAGAGGAACGTGGAACTTACAAGTTCTTTGAAAATGCCATTTTTGTTTAGCTTTTGTCCTGTTTCTCTCACTGCCTCATACCTTTGGGATGAGCAGCTCACAGATTCCCCTCTCCAGGTCAGGCATTTTTTCAGTTTCATACAGAACGTCGTCCTTGAGCCATTTAAAAACTGTTTCTTTCTTGGTGTTTGCAACCTGTGAGACAGAAATCTTAAGTTTAGTATGTAAATCGTTCTGACTCATGAGGAAAAGAAAGTTTGTTAGAATTTTAAATCACAGAGCCCTCCCCCCAAAAAACATTAATTTTTACTCTATACATCTCAGACAAAGGCTTATGGAAAAGCTGCCACTCCTAATAACGTCAAACACATTTCTAAATGCCAGCTTCTAAAACAATTAAGTCCTCACAGTGGCTCACGGAAGAACAAACGATTCTCATCATTCTAGTCCATGAAATTAGACGGCATAAAGATCTTTTGGTCTATATGAAACGTCATCAATAAAGTCTTAAACAGTATATTTGGGGATTTCTAAATAAAATGGAATATTCTGTGAGGTCTATAAAATTGCTTAGCAGCTGCTTTTTTTGCAGCATAACATTGCAGGAACAGAGAAAATGAAACCTTAACACAAAACACCCACTAGAAATGAGGACTTTCCCTTTACTGAAATTGCTCACGATTCAGTCACTGGCTAGAAACTAAGCTTTGCGGAACACCAAAGGTGCGTGAGTATTCCAATGCACACACGCTGCCTGCAGGACGGGAAGACTTCTGATTCGGCAGGCTGGAATGCACGACTCCCATCGGATTACAGGAGCCTGACAATTCCAGGTTCACATCCATGTGGATTCAGGAAGAGTGATGCTGAAGACAAGAGCGAGAAGGATTCCACAGTGTGGTAAGTTCCGCGAGGGCAACGGTGCAACGCGGCTCAGAATTTCCACATCGCTCTGGGAAATGGCATCGTTCCTGACTGCATGAAATTTGATCTCCGTGAGTAATCGGTTCATCTGTTTCACTAACGCTTGTCCCTAAGTGCATGGCTGCCTGCCTGGCACACAGGGGTTATCCCATCAACGTTTGTGGAATACTTGGACGGAGGGTGTTCCGCTGAGCTGCAAAGTAAGGTCTTCCTTCTAAAGTCAGAACCACTCCTTAATAACAAATCTTAGATTGGACTGAGGCTGAGGTTCCACAGCTCTAGCAGACGATTCCCTTTAATATTTCAAAATTTTCTTTGATGTATATTTTCAATACCAATCTAATTGCTTCCTGACCCTCTCTTCTCTCTTCTCTCTCTCCTCTCTCTCTCTGTCTCTCTCTTTTTAACAGAGTCTCACTCTGCAGCCCAGACTGGAGTGTGGTGGTGCGATCTTAGCTCAGTGCAACCTCTGCTTCCCGGGTGGGTGCCAGTTCAAGCAATCCTCCTGCCTCAGCCTCCCAAGTAGTTGGCACTACAGGCGTGTGCCACCATGCCCAGCTAAGTGTTGTATTTTTAGTAGAGACCTGGTTTCACCATGTTGGCCAGGCTGGTCTTGAACTCCTGACCTCGTGATCTGCCCACCTCAGCCCCCCAAAGTGCTGAGATTACAGGCATGAGCCACCGCACCCGGCCTGCTTACTGTCTCTTAAACCAATACTGTTTTCCCTTCCTCTTTTCTTCAGAGAAATTTTACATTGCCGGTCCTTTCCAATTCTACATGGCCAGTCCTTTCCAATAAATGCCTTTCCAATGACCTTCAATTTCTGTTTTCTAAAATAAGTATCTGCAATTAATGTATTTGTCCTATAAGTGGGGGAGGTGGCCTCTCTGCACTCCCTCAACTTCTCTCTACCATAAACTCTGTAAAATATGGGCACCTAAACTGTACATGAAGGTCTAGGAAAGAAATTACTCACCTCTTACGCTTCATATGGCCCATGTCTGACTCACACTTCCTAAGAGTCAGCCCTAACTCTCCACATCTGCTGTGTAAGAAATGTTTAACAGACCTTCTTCTGTTTATGAATGAGGTTTCTCTGTGTCTTAAACTTTTAAAAATGGTTTGCTCTGAAGTTACAATGTGAAGGTTTCCTAGCATAAATTTTTCTACATGTATTTTTTCATGTAAATAATTTTTAAAGTAACTATCTGCAGCACATTATTAAATGAAAAACTGTGTGGACAAAATGGCGCACAGAATCACAGGCTTGACAGGGACACAAGTATGTAAATCAAATGTATTAAACTACACCAAAAAGTTCTCAAATTTCAAGTAATATTAGTTTTCCCAATGTCTGTGTTTAAAGATTTATGAATCACTTTAGTCAGGGAACCTAAAATACTTTGAAATATTTATAGACAGTTCTGTTCACTAAGATGGTATCAGAGCCTATGGAAAGCAGAACTTGGGGTTCTCACCACTGCCCTGGGGGGTGCACAGCGCACCTTTTATGGCACAGTCAGAACAAACCAAAAGAAAAGAATAAACCGCCCGCAACTAAGTCGCCCTGACTTGTTCTGGGCTTTGACTTGATGACTCCCTAATGAACTGATTTTTGCAGTGCTGATGTCTAAAATGTCATAGAAACATCTTTCTGCGTAGGGCAAATCATTTGAGAAAGTTATTTTTCCACCATAAATAGACTCACACACACAGCCTGTCCTCAGTCACCTGGCGAGTTTCTTCCCTTTAAATACTCATTAATCTTTTCATCTGTTGAGCAGGACTTCTAAAGACCATCTAACTTGCAGCTTCCTTGCAAGTAACCTTCTCTTCTTTTATAAATGTTTTCATTTCTGAATCTTCCTTTTAAATATACTAGAGCAAGAAATTCACTACCAAAAATAAATCTAAGTATTTTTCTGTAATAATGTATCACAGCTTTGAGCATCTTTGAGATCAAAGCCTTAGCTCTAGTTATCACTAAAAAAATACATAAACAGGAAATCAAATTGCAAATTAATTACCAGTACTGAGGGTGGTCAGAATAGGAAGACAGGTACTTTCATCACATGAATTTCCAGCAGCAACCTGGTTCAACACCCACCTAGTTCCAAACCCCCACGCCCCGCCCTCCTGCAAATCCCCGGGTCCACTCCCACTGCAGACCTCCATGCTGCCAGTAGGCACTTCCTCTTCACAGCACGTCCCCACCTGACATGAACCCACATCAACAAGTCCGCACCCCAGTGTCTCCGCCAAGGTGGCCCAGTGGTGATCACCAACGCTTAGCCGTTTCTCCTCTCCATTGATCCCGCCTGGCCTCACTTTCCTGCTCAGTTTAGACAGCTGGTTGACCAACAGAGCTACAGTTAAGCAGGACCCAGAGCTCCTATTCCATCTTCCCTTCTTGCAACATCCAACCAGCAAGACCCCAGTCACGAGTCTGTCCCCGACCCACACCAGGGGTGCTGGGCACATCTGGAAACATCAACCCCAGCGCACCCGTTTGGCCATTACAAGCTGTCTCCACGTCCCTCAACAACGATTTCCATTCTAACTCGGTAAGGCGCTCCTGTGGCACCTCCTCCAGTGGCAATCACAGCCCACTCCTGCCACACCCTCCCCGTGGGCCACCTTCCTCATCTTGAACACCTCCAACCCTTCACTGGAAAGAGTGAAACCAACGGGCTGCACTGCCGGATCTGCCGCTTGCTCTGTCCTGGTTTTCAACATTCCCCTGGTCCTTCATGGGGAGCTGCCCTGGGGGCCAAGCAGCCCCTCGCATGGCTGTGCTGACCTCCTGGGCCAGCACTGCCCCTCCCGCGTCCCCATGCCCTCCCCTTCCTTCTCCTGTGACTCCTCTTCCATTGACCCCTTCACCGGTAAATAGGATTGAGTGTCCCCATCCAGAAAGGAGGAGAGAGAACCCAGCCCTGAAGCCCTCTGCCCTCCTCACTGCCAGCTGAGCACCTCGGAGTGCGGCAGGCTCCTGCTCACATGCCCCTTGTCTCCCAACTCCTCAGCCTACCACGTAGAGATCCTGCCTTGCCACGGAGCCCACCACCCAGCCCGTGGCACGTGTTGCCTCCAGCCGCCCCTCCTCACCACACCCTCGGGGGCTTCACTCCGGAAGGCCCTCCCTCCTAGCGGCCAGTGAGTCACCTGCTTTCCTTCTCAACTCTCTGATGTTTTCTGCTTAATCATCCCAGAGCTGTCCTCACAATCTGAATTTTCCAGAACGCCCCAGTCACCTGTCACGGTCCTATCTGTAAAGACTGTCCTTCAGCAGCACGACCCACTTGCGTCATCTCCACAGCCACGCATTCCCGTATCGCAGGCACCCACTCACTCCTGCTGACTTTCCATTGCTGCTGGGCTCACGTAGCCCATTGCGAGCTGGTCATGCCTTAACAGCCATTCCACGGATATGGCTAAATCTTTGTGAAACTAAATTTATTCCCAAAACCCTGACACTTGGCCCTCCCAACACAGTGCTGATCTCAGGCAATGTCACCCACCCACCCAGTCCCCAGTGCACTGCCTTCTCACCCACACCCAGCTGCCTGCTGACCTCTGCTAGTTTTAACTGCTGAATATGTCTCCTAAATCTTCTCTCTGTGCAAATGAAACTGCCCCACTGGGGTGACCACCTCCCAGCAGCCTGCTGAAGCATCGTCCTCCAACCCTGCCAACTCCCGCCTTCCTTGTCAACAAGCAACCCTGGTCACTGCACTAACAGCCATCAGGGCCTCTGCGCCCTGTGGGAGAACCCCCCATCTGCCCGCCAGCCTTGGGGTTTTATTTTTGTTTGTTTGTTTTGGGACAGAGTCTTGCTCTGTCACCTGGCCAGAGTGCAGTGGCGTGATCTTGGCTCACTACAACCTCTGCCTCCCAGTTCAAGCTATTCTGCCTCAGCCTCCCAAGTAGCTGGGACTGCAGGTACCCGCCACCACACCCAGCTACATTTTTTGTATTTTAGTAGAGACGGGGTTTCACCATGTTGGCCATGCTGACAGTTATTAAATTGAAGGTTTGTTGCTTAAAAAACAGATTTTTAGGCCTGGCACAGGGGCTCATGCCTGTTGTAATCCCAGCACTTTTGGAGGCCGAGGTGGGCAGATCACAAAGTCAGGAGATCGAGACCAGCTTGGCCAACATGGTGAAACCCTCTCTCTATTAAAAATGCAAAAATTAGCCAGGCGTGGTGTTCGGGGCCTGTAACACCAGCTACTCAAGAGGCTGAGGCAGGAGAATCACTGGAACCCAGGAGGAGGAGGTTGCACTGAGCCAAGATCACACCATCGCACTCCAGCCTGGGTGACAGAGCAAGACTCCATCTCAAAAAAAAAAGAGAGAGAGAGATTTTTATATTGACTACTAATAAAATGTTTTACTACATTGTTAAATGCAACTGAAAAAAGCATCTTGTCTCCAAAGCAAACCTTTCTTTCCTGATAAACTCACATGAGCAGCACTTCCAGGAACATGTCACCACAGAGAGCTTTCTCAGAATCTCACTTAATAACAGTGTAAGTATCATTTTTATAACCCAGACTTTCGCTGCCACGACACTGTAATCTTTGCATGTAGAAGAAAAGGCAAGCACTGAAGTTCAAGTACTAAAAAATGCACGGGGCCCAAACGCCACTCTGCGCATCCCCACCCGTGCAGACCCCACACGCTGCGTCAGCAGCCTCACGGATGTGGCCACAGCTGCTCCCTGAAAGGCCTCTCTGGTAGGAAGCAGACCGAGATTTAATGCGTCCTGTTAGAACAGGGCTTCTCACCTTGCAAACAAGTCGAACTTCACATTCTTCCGTGACGTCCCAGTGCAAGTACTCAGCAAAATGAGGGCCTAAGGAGAGGAAAAGGGAAAACAACTTTTAAACAATGAAAAAGTAAAATAAACAAATAAATATACAGCTGTGTATACACACACACACACACACACACACACACATGCAGGGTGTGTATATATAACACATAAGCATGTATTATACAGACTTATGTAATGCAGTTTTGGTAGAAGACCAGAGCTGTTCAGAATGAAACAGACAGTTTTCAGGCCTGGGCTGCTGACACGTGTCAACACTGACTCTCCACTGGAATCTGTGCTTCCTGGTAGAATACACCGTCTGATCGCTCCTTCTCACTGACATCTCATATCTATTGCGCTTAAGAAAGGAGACTATTGAAATCGTGATATTTTGTTTCCGAAAGCATATGTCTAACTGAACATTCAGCAACGTGCTATATAATACCTTGTAATTAGAGGAACAGATATGAGATGAAGAAGCAACAGTTTGACCTAGAAATTTTGTAAAATACATTTAATAGCATTCAAACCAAAGATGGGTTTATACAGGTGTTTTTAAAGTATTAATCATTTTTATTTAAAGTACGTGTAGGAATAAGTCATAGACTAATACCCTTTTGCCATTCAATGCAGAAATAGGAAGCAGATTTGGAAAGTGTGTTGATTTCTTTCATATACATAAATACACCCTACAAAGTTGGCCAAAAAAGTTTATAATATGGAAATAAGTAAAATATTTGTAACTGTTAGAAATAAAAACAATGAAAAATTAAAAAGAATGTTTTAATTTTATGTTTCATACTTTATATTCTAATTTTTCTCAAGAAGCAGAGAAATCCTATATATGAAAATATTCTTTGAATAAGCGCTTGGGTTATGTTTGAGAATCCAAAATTCATCCATTTTCCTTTGTATCTAGTTAATATGCATTTGTAAAGGCAATCCATTTAAAATATATTGTTTGTAGTTAGAAAGTTTAAAATCTCACACACAATCTTAAGTAGAATGAACAAGTTCCTGGTGAGAGGCACGGCCTCTACTGCCTTCTCTACATTTCAAAGCCTAGTGAAGCCCCCGACTCCTCCACCCAGTTCTTTATTCTTTTTCATTAAAATTGCTGGACTCCATCTGGACATTAAAGCTAGAGGCACGCTTTCCTCACGACTCCCCGGATAAAGCGCATCCCTTTCCCATGCAGCTGGTAAGCCCCACACGCCTACGAGGTGCTCAGCCATGCAAGAAGTGTTAGGAAGAGCTGTCTGTCCGCCAGAGTGCAGGGTAACACCCAGCCCCTCACGAAGGTTCAGAGGGAGCCCCCAGAAGGAACATCAGGGGCCCCTAAGGCAGGGAAGGCTATGGGGAGATGGGAAGACCTCAGGAGAGACAAGACCACAGAGACAGGCATGGGTGCTGGGAAAGGGGGACGGTCCAGCCCATCCAGGAAGTTGTCCTCATGGTAGGAAATCAAATCCAGTTCAGTGGTGGGTGCAGGTTATGGAAAGCCTGAGTTTATCTGGTACACTTTATGGAGTTTTATTGAAGTGTTTTATGCAAAACACTTAGTGTATAGAAGAGATAAGTTAGTCAGCAAGTCAGCCACAGAGCCTGGTTACATTGATTGTTTAAGACAATTACAGGAAATGCCAACATTAAACGATGAGTCTGAGGCTTTTAAAGGTAGAAGCAATTTTTTTTTAAATGCAGGCAAAACATATGTAAAGGACAAGGAACAGAAAAGTATACACATTTCTAGAGCTAAGAATTTTTTTTTTTTAAGACAGGGTTTCTCACCTGTTGCCCAGGCTGCAGCGGCGTGCTCACAGCTCACTGCAACCTCAACCTCAACCTGGGGATCAAGCTAGTATTACAGGCATCACCAACACGCCCAGCTTCTTTAGACGTTTTTTGTTTTTTAGAGACAGTGTCTCCCTATGTTGCTCAGGCTGGTTTTGAACTCCCAGGCTCTGGTGATCCTCCCACCTCGGCCTCCCAAAGTACTGAGATTATAAGCATGAGCCACCATGCCTGTCCTGGCCTAACCTCTTAATCACCTAAAACAGCCTCTAGGGTCACTTGGTATCATACAGAATCTGCTTCTGACAAACACTCCAATCCTAAGTCTTTGCTTTATGTTGGGGGTGGGGAGCCATTCAGTGACTCACCTTGCTTCCTGAGAAATTCCTTCCTTTGAAATTCAGCCTCTTCCAGCACAGTCCTGAATGCTAAATTCAATATTTAAAAAATATATATATATGAAACATGTTGGCTTCTCTCCAGTCAAAAGAATTTCTTTGAATTATCATTTAGGACATATTGAAATATTTGATATAGCATACCATCTCCAATAAGAACTAGAGAAGACTGATTTTTGGCTTTTCCATCATGAATCTGCACAGTGTAGGTCCCTTCATTTTCAATAGTAAATCGATCCATCACCATCTCAATAATGCCAGTAGCTTTGTCACATTTAATTCTGTGTGCCTGCAAGCAACGAGAAAAATAGAAAATTATACAAGGAAATCTCTCCTACTTTTCCCTCACCACATTTAGGAATTGCAGCAGGCATGAGATCGTAAGGGACTGTGACAGGAAGAAATGAAAACGAAAGTTTATCAAGGAAACCTCTGGGTGAACAAGGATCAAACAGCAGGTACTATGTGTCACTCTGTGACAAAGCCTCGCTATGTGAGGCGATCTGAGAGTGCAAACCATGTGCCTTCGAGGCAGAGACTCCACACCTACCCAAGAACGAGCTCCTAATGTGAAGCAGATAAAATTCACAGGAGAAAATAAAATGATGTGCATTATAACAATCGCCAGCTGATGACAAAATCCCACGATAGCAACAACTGGCAATCTCTGTAGCCAGGTCATCTTCAGCTCCCGGGACCCAGCACCCACAAGCCCCAGCCTGCTGCGGTCCACTGGGCTGAGGGGTTTCTAGAGAGAAAAGGATAAATGGACCTCCAACAGGTATTGACTTTTTTGATCACTTTTGATTTCTCACTTTTATTTTTAAAACATTTCTTTTATTCTACAGTACATGCACAGATATATATGAATACATTTTATTTAGGTAATCCTACAAGCAGAAGAGCAGGTGTTTCTCTAACACACAGATGAACTGAGCAAATTTGATCTTTCGTTTCCCTCTGATTTTGTGATGTTTATTTATTAACTTTTTAATGTCACTGAAACCATTTTCTCCTGCCTTTATTAATGCTTATTTCTCTTTTTTATGTTTTTTGTTAGTTTTCTTATTTGGGGGCTTGATGTTTTTACCTTTTTGTGCTTCTTGATAATTATTAAAATTCTTATAAATTAACATTAGTGCTTAAATTTCACTTTTTCACTTAAATAAATCTAATTGTAATGCAACCTTTTAAAACATCAATCAGCCTATGTAATTTTTAGAGGTGTTTCAAACCAATTTCATACGGCACTGGTCTTCACCAATATATGTTCTTAATATATTAGACCATCTCTTCTTTAGAGTCATGAAAACAAGTTTTCCTGTGTAGCAGTATATAAATTTATCACATCCCTGTGGTCCCAGCTACAGAGGAGACTGAGGCAGGAGGATCACTTGGGCAACAGAGCAAGATTCTGTCTCAAAAAAATAAAAAGGAAAAAGAAATTTTGTCAGGCTGGGTGAAGTGGCTATGCCTGTAATCCCATCACTTTGGGAGGTCAAGGCAGGGGCATCACCTGAGGTCGGGAGTTCGAGGCCAGCCTGATCAATATGCTGAAACCCAGTCTTTATTAAAAATACAAGAATTAGCTGGGCATGGTGGTGCATGCCTAAAAACCCAGCTACTCGAAAGGCTGAGGCATGAGAATCACTTGAACTCAGAAGGCAGAGGTTGCTAAGAGCCAAGATCATGCCACTGCACTCCAGCCTGGGCAACAGAGTGAGATTCTGTCTCAAAAGAAGGGGGAAGAAAGGAATTCTATCATACGCAACGCATACAACCAAACTACACACATTTGCCCACACAATTCCCCTTCCTGCCTGCCATGCAGCTGTCTTGTTGCTAACATGGGAGAAAGACTGGGAGGCTCTCAGTTACTCTAAGAACATTAAATTGCATTGCTTCACGATTTCTAGGTTACACTGTACCACAGGAACAGTCCACAGAAGCCTGAGCTATACCTGCTTCTCTGCTGCTTTGGGGGTGGGTGCAGGGAAACATCGCACGCCTTGGCAAGCCAGCACCTCGAGTTTCCTGAAGGCTGTGTCCCAGACAGTTCTGAGCTCTGCAGGCCTCTCTGTGACAGCGCAGCTTCTGCCCACCCTTGCCGTGGCCACCTCACCTGAAAGCAGCCCTGTGACTGGCGCTAAGGGAGACGTCCCTGATGCCCTGGGATGAGGCTTGGTGTTTTCTGGGGTTCCCCACAGCCCTGCCTCCCCTCGGGAGCACCCTCCCCTCGGGAGCACCCTCCCGGCCCACCTGTCCTCCTGCCTTCTGTCTGTCTCACTAGGCAATGAGCCCCTGAGAGTGGGCCCTGCCTATTCATCCTGCAGCCTCACACCATGCTTCTCATCTTCCTGGCAGCAAGAAACACCAAACACACGTCCATAAAGTTTCTGAAGAGAAAATCAGCTGGAGGGGGCTTAGCTCATCCTGTAGTCCATGGCGCTGAGGTGGCTGTGGTCTCTGACACTACTGAGTGACACTAAGCAATTTTAGAAGATAATTATCCTTCCAGGTGAGAGCCTATGGATGTGGTCAGGACCAGAGTGTCCTTCCCACTGCAGATCTGGCAAAGCCTTCTTAATCAGCTGTCAGCCAATATTGTGAACCTGTCCCAGCCTGTTCTTCCTCCATCCCTGGCTGCACCTGTCACCTCCCTTCCTCAACAGCTAACTCCCTCCACCACCCTTTTCGACTTCCCTGCCCTGGTGCAGCCACGTCCCGGGCACAGCAGCCCCGACCCAGGCGAAATCTGGGGTAGAGGCCTCCCAAGGCCATCACCTGCTCCCAGGTCTCCTTCTCCACACCCCTGGTCGCTCAGCATTTGGGCCACACTAACAGGTACTGAAAGGTTTTGGGGCTGCTAGTGGATTGCATTTACTTCACCTGGATGATACAGTCTCTGACACTGAGCAGGGTCTTGGTGGTGGAACGACCATATCCCAATGTGTGACCTGTCCTAAATGCAGCAGCAATGCAGAGCAGGACAGTGTGGAGGGCAGCCAGCATCCAATGCGGGACTCACCCCAGTCACACCCGTAGAGTGACGGGACCCGTAGAGAACGGGCGCCCGGCCTCGGCTTCCTGGTGCCCAGAGTTAGCAATACGGCAGTTCCAGCTGCTGTCAATATTTTCTGCAAATTATCATCTGCCTTTCGGATTGATCCTAGCTGGAATTGGGGCAAAGACTTTCCAACTTGCATAATGATATCACCTATGACCGAGGGAGGCTCTTGAAGCCACATGATCCGAACAAAAAATGAATAATCTGTGCTGATGCGCACATGAGGCAGGGGTGGGGGACGAGACTCTGTCAGCCCTTGGAACCACACTCCTCTTAAACCCTTGCCTCAGCGGCAATACTAGGGAGAATTTCTGTCTGTAGGTAACAACGTGCGTTTAGCCAGAAAATCAGCAACCTTTTCCTGATAAACCACGTGCCTTTATTTTCACAGTGTTCTTCTTTCTCTCTGAGTTTACATTTCTGTTTTGAGATTGCACCTGCCAGTGCCACTGGAGAGGCTTTAGAAGATGAATGTTACTAGCTGCTTGGTTCCGTCTCTCTCTCTCTCTGTGTTCATTTTCCTCAGCTTGGTTTCTAAGTTCTTCTGCCCGACATTCAAAGCCTGTGTCTTCTGACCCCATTCCTATCCCCCAACATTTCCTAAGCTCACTCAGGCAGGCAGCCCCCTCTGCTGAGCCCACCCTCCACGTCCCTGCATTGCTACTCCCCAGTCATTCCTGGCTCTCTGCGCCCTTGAGGGGCTTGGAATGTCTCATTCTCTCTCGCCCATCCCCGACCCTGATTTCTACCACCTTGGCACCCATTTCAATAACCCTCTACCCTTGAAATCGTTCCTGGACTACTTCAGCCTCTTCAACTCTCTGCCTGCTCTGAATTCTCATAGTGTTTACGGTACTGTTTTAATATATCCTGGCTTCTAGCTTTCTTCTCTGTCCTCCTTTAATTGAAGGTGTGTTTCTTTGACTCCATGACAGCCTCCATAAGGGCAGCTTCACACCTGTTTGGTCCCTGGCAGTGCACTGGCCAAGCAGGTGGCTTGAAGACATGCACTGCTGTCCACTGGGAAAGGAAGAGGACCACCCAAGCCCCCACCGCTCCTGGGGACGCTGCGGTTTTTGTTTAGTTGAATCTGACTTTCAGGGTTTATGTGAATAAAGTCTGCTTCACCCCTACCCCAAGTTTTGATTTCCCATAAACACAAAAATCACCTTCACAATTAGAAATTCCAATATTATTTCACAGATGTAAATCACACAATATATACTTGTGTAAGATCATGAGGCTTTTTCTAAATGGGAAATTGATATTACCTAAAACGAAAGAAAGAGACAGAAATAAATGAGAAGGTATGGCCTCAGACTATTTTTGAGGGAGGAAGATTATTTTAAGAAATGGCTTAGGCTGGGTGCAGTGGCTCATGCCTGTAACCCCAGCACTTTTGATGGCCAAGGTGGGTGGATCACCTGAAGTCAGGAGTTTGAGACCAGCCTGGCCAACATGGTAAAACCCTGTCTCTACTAAAAATACAAAAATTAGCTGGGCGTGGTGGCGGGCACCTGTAGTTCCAGCTACTCAGGAGGCTGAGACAGGAGAATCACTTGACCCCAGGAGGCGGAGGTTACAGTGAGCCAAGATGGTGCCACTGCTACTCCAGCCTGAGTGACAGGGTGAGACAAGAAAAAAAGAAAAGAAAGAGAGAGGAAGGGAGGGAGGGAAAGAGAGAGAAAGAGAGGGAAGAAAGGAAGGGAGGAAGAGAGAGAGAAAGAAAGGAAGGAAGGCATAAAGAAGGGAGGGAGGGAAGGAAGGAAGGAAGGAAGGAAGGAAGGAAGGAAGGAAGGAAGGAAGGAAGGAAGGACAAACGAATAACTTTGTCCCCATCCCTGAAGACTGACATCGCTCTTGGAAGTGCCATGAGCAGGAGAGGGACCTGAGGTTCCAGGGGATACGCCCTTCCGTGGACCTCGGGTTTCTTTACAGTGCGCAGTATTTACTCTCAAATACCAAGAGTAAACTTTAGGTTGACCGGACAAACGTCCTGCCCGTATTTGTACGACATTATCCCCGCTTCAAACATGTCTGAGTAGGGAACGAATGACAGAAATTCAGCCTAAGTAGCTCTGATGAAGAAAAAGGTATAATTCTCAGCAACCACATTCTTAGCAACATAGCAGCCTTTTCCATGTTCCCAGAAGCTGCGCTAAGCTGTCTGGGCAGGTTTCAGAAAATAATTAGGCTTCTTGCTAATGCCATTATGTGGCCAGATGAAATTCAGTGATGTTACGAGTGCCATAAACACAAGCTTTTATGTGACCTCCACGAAATAGCATCGATCTTCAAATGTAAACGTCGCCTGTGGATTGCTGATTAAAGAAGTGAAACAGTACAGCCATAGTCCAAAATATCAGCCATGCAGCCAGGGCGTCCATCCTGGCAGGTAGGAAAGCAAGCGGGAAGCAAATGTGCATCAGAAGACATCCTGCAAATGAAGCACAATTCGCCGAAATTCCATTTCATTTCATAGCATGGTGTCTGCTCAGAGAAGGTTTCTCCAATGACCTGGATCAGATTTCAAGTCTCCCAAAGGCAATCGTTATACCACTGGCTTCTCTCAGCCCAAAAGCAGCTAGATGTTTCCTACTTTCTAGCCAACTCTACCATGTAGGAGTGAATCTTAAAGTGGTCATGATTCTCATGGGAAAGATGGCCTGGACAAGAAGATTCGGTGATCCTTGGGCACACAAGACTTCTGTCTGATCAACGTTCGTCTAACTGAGCACTACTAAATTCCCAGCAGACACAAAGGCTGGACGGCAACGAGGGGTCCAGCTTAGACATATTATAGTGTGTGGGCTGCCTGGGAGCAGAGACTCCTGCATCACAGTTACCCTGACATGTGTGTAATGAACACCCTAACCAATACTGAGGACTTAGTATGCAGCTAAGGTTGCCAACCTCATTATACCCTGGGCATTAAAGGAAAAGGGGCAGAAGCAGTAAAGCTGGGGGCTTTGAGAGAACCCCAGGCCACCACTGAACAATAAAGTCCCCATTATTGGGGCCATCCTTTAACTGAGTCCCAAGCATGCTGTGATTAGAAAAGAGGAAACTTATCTAAACACAACCAATGGCTTCTCAAATATTCTCCAGACACGTAAGGAGCACCTGTCGTCATTGTTAAGATTCATTTTATATGATCAAAGGCAGAACACAGGCAGCGTCTGGACTGTGGCAGAACATGTGTCTTGTTTTGTTTTTTTTTTTGAGACAGGGCCTTGCTGTCATCCACGCTAGAATGCAGTAGTTCAGTCACAGCTCACTGCAGCTCGGACCTCCCAGGCTCAAGTGATCCTCCCACATCAGCCTCCTAAGTAGCTGGGACTACAGGACAGCATCACTGCAACCAACGAATTTTTAAATTTTTTGAAGAGATGGGATCTCGTTAAGTTGCCCATGGTGGTCTTGAACTCCTGGGCTCAAGCAATCCTCCCACCTTGGCCTCCGTAAGTGCTGAGATTTGAGGTGAGAGCTGCTGTGTCTGGCCACAACATTGCTCTTGACAGCCACACTGTCAGGTCAGTCTACCACACCAAGATTGCTGCCCAAACAGGTGGGGAAGCCGCAGAAACTTACTCCCCAGAGACGCCTTCCACGGGAAGCTGTCGGTGGGGGGAGAAGGCAGGGAGGCCTTTCTCGCAACAGAGCAAAAAATAGATACCTTCAAAACCGTTATCAAGAATAAGTGAACTGATTCACCAAGACTATTCCTTTCCCCACGTGACCTGAACCTTTTCACAAAATGAGCTCAAAATCGTTTTTAATTCCAGCAGGAAGGATTTAAAAGACTCCGGATGCCTCCTCTAACCCAGATCAAACTTCTGAACATTGTAAGAATCAACCATCTCCATTCATTTGTCAACCTTCCCAACCCCAACCTTTAAGGCTCAAAAAGGGATGGAAACAAACAGAATGTTGACATTCAGTAACTGACCTACCGCAGCAGAGCAGGGCTCCCCGCAAAGCCAGAGGTCGCTGGCACAGGAACTCACCTCGCTGTCAGAGACTTCTCTGTCGTTAATAATAAAGCGATAGTTGGCGTCTGGTGATAAGTGCTCAGCCTGGAGCCAGAAGCGAACCTGCCCCTTATCAAAAATCTCATAAGCTAATTCTGATTTCAGTGGAATTGCTACAGGAAGAAAAGAGATCGCAAGTCAATAACGCATAAATCCTTGTGAGGAAGAATAGCTGCATATTGGAGGAAAATATCAATCCTAGTTATTAATTTTTTTGAGAATGTGAAACCCTCGAGTATTAGATCATGGAAACCGAAAATAAAAAACAAAACTTGAGTTAGCCTGTTGCTGCCTCTAAAGCCTCACGCCACTTGGGGTTAGTTTTCCAGATGCGTTCGGTGAGTAAAGATGCCTGGATTCGTTCTATATTTAACGCAATTCAGTAACGATTCGTTTGATAGAAATGAAATCTTGGGTTTCACTTGGATTAGGAACAGCTACACTCAACCCAAAATTCAAATCACTCTGTCTGAAATGCAAGTTTCAACAAGCTGTGATATAAACTAGTATTTGTTTTACATCAATAGATTTCAATCCTGTAAGCCAGGATCAGGAAATGATGCCATCCTTTCCCCAAATCTGTTCCTCCAAAAGCTCATGCATTAATGAACACGGCCCTCCAGCCAGCAGCTGCAGGCGGAGGTGTGGGGCCAGAGGCTTACTTACTGGGGTTCTTTATTTCATTGCTCAATGCCATCAAACGTTCGAGCTCTAAAACAAAGAAAATTATTTCATTGATTTGGACCTGCACATTCAGAAGTCTGCAGAGAACCGCAAGGCTATGCACAAGTGAGGATTGGACACCCCAGGATTTAACTGGAGGACATGAAAGGAATTTTAACTACAGGTCTAAGGGACATAGAGGGCAGTTTTAACCTTCACCATGTAAAGAACCCACCTAGTCCACCTAGTACAGGGGCAACTGAGGGCGAGGCAGGCTCAGTGGTGGGAACTAAGGCATTGGGGGCAGGGGCTGGAATATCCCCCAGTAAAGGAAGACTTGGAAGGCGGAAGGTCAAAGGGACCCTTTTCTAGATCCTTGCGCTTCATGTGAGCTCTTTTCTAGAACTGATTGAACTGGCAGAGAATGTGCCTGTGGCCTGTGACATTCCTTCCCCCTCAAGATTTCCTTCTTCAATCTCATTAAAGAAAAATATACATACCACTCAGTCCATCACAAAAGTGTATTACCATGAATTTTTAAAAAGGAAGAAATAAAACAAAAATAGAAACAAAATACATTGCATTTTGCTTTCCTAAGGAGGTCCCAAGAGCAAGCAAGAAGATCGGAGGCTCGCAGCCACTTCCACTGTCTCCTTCCTTCTTAAAGCTAGAATCAGAAATGAGATGCTGCTTGCCGAGCCTTTCGTGAATATGTCTGTTCAAAATGAAGTCAGATTTTTCTGGCCAAACGTAAATTCACATTGGCAACTGGTTTGACAGGGAGCACTGGCTTTCCCAGGTAAATCTTCCGGTAGGAATTTCCATAAATGGAATGAGCTAACTCTTCAACTTCAAAGTTTTGCCTCAAATATATCTGAAGTCTATACATAAGAGAAGGCAAAAAATTTTATCTTTTGCAAATATTTAAAATATTTAAAATTAAGATGGAAACTTTGAAATGGTGTGGAGGAATGCACAGCTTTTCAGAATTCCTTCAAGAGGTCTTAAAGGTACAAAACTGTGTCAAGACCCTGGAGGCAGGGACAGCAGAGGTTGCTGTAAAAGCATGCCTGTAGATTTCGGGTCCTTCTTGCCCTGCCTGTGAGAGGCGAACTGAGGACCCCAGAAAAATGAGACAGTGCAGGCCTCCTCATTTGTCCATCTGTGTCTTCTTAAATGTGCATGAGTTTCCCAGAACTTAACCAACATCGAGCCAGATCTACACACTGGAGAAGCTGAGGGTGTGATTCTGGCTGCCCCCTCCTGTGTCCGTGGGCACCTGCCCAGCCCTCAGCACCCATCCTGGGTCAGATGTTCTCAGGTCACACCCTCTGCATCCTGTCAACCTGGACAGTGACTTGTAGATCTTAAGGCATCCCTGGAGATCATTTATGCCACCCCTGGAGATCATTTTCATAGAAAACTTTTGGAAACTCAAATGCCTTAAAGACCCAAAGAGATCTGAGGATACCATCAAGTCCTACAACTTCACGCTGCATCACTGCCCTTTGTTTGAAAATGTCTAAGGCTGACTGTGTCCTGTGGGTGGGGCAGATGAGCGGCCACATAAGCACATGTGATACCAGGCAGTTAAGTAAAACAGCCCTGCCTGCCCAGGCCCAGTGCCTGATGAACTCGGATCTGTGAACCTGCCTAAGAAAACTATTGTTTTCCCCTTGATTACTAGACAGACTTTTCTTTCTTCTCTCTGCTGTCTTCCATGTGTAAGACAGCAGCAGGTTTTCACAATGGCTGTTAAAAATTATTTTACATGCATAAAAATTTTTTTTTTGAGACGGAGTTTCGCTCTTGTTACCCAGGCTGGAGTGCAATGGTGCGATCTGGGCTCACCGCAACCTCCGCCTCCTGGGTTCAGGCAATTCTCCTGCCTCAGCCTCCTGAGTAGCTGGGATTACAGGCACGTGCCACAATGCCCAGCTAATTTTTGTATTTTTAGTAGAGACGGGGTTTCACCTTGTTGACCAGGATGGTCTCGATCTCTTGACCTCGTGATCCACCCACCTCAGCCTCCCACAGTGCTGGGATTACAGGCGTGAGCCACCGTGCCTGGCCAAAAAAATTTTTTTCTTTGTTCATCCAGTTTTCTCAGTGTTTGGAGGGAGGGAAGACTCTTCCATCCGTAGGCCTGTCGGTAATTTTATGGATTTCTTTGCTAATATGTTACCCTCTGCAAACCAAACTATTAAAATGGGGCTAGGACTGAACTTTAAAAGTACAGGCTGAAGGCTACACAAGCAATGTATCTGGACCAGAGACTATCTGATGGAAACCACATAAACTTTAGAGCTTGTTTAATTTCTAAAGTAAGCCTTGGCTTATATACATGTCCCCCACCGCCAGCCTCCTGCAAACACACTTCTTTTTTCTTTTCTATGTTGGTGTCAATCTTTTAAAGTGTGATAAAACCAAAATAGGCAAGGTTCTGCCATATAGATATTACCTTCTGGGTCCAGAACGAAACTCGAGGACACTCCATCGGTATCACTGACAGACACCGAGTAAGTCCCTAAATCCTCCTTATCCGGATTCTTAAAGTACAGCTTGGAGCTAAAAGAGAAGAAGTGTAGGTGACTGATGGCTGCTTCTGTTTGCAGGAGCTTCTAAAAGTTTGCAGTACCCAACTTCCAGGCCAGACTTACTGATCCCCCACGGTTTCGATTCTAAACCTCTCGTCATCTGCAATCTCTTCATAGGATTTACACCAGGTGAACTGAGAGGCGTCTGTCATCTCCTGGCAGTCAAAGGCCAGGTAGATGTTGCCTTCTTCATCGACACCGGCGCTGATTTCCTTGGTGCCTGCATATAAAGAACATGAGGCAAGCGGCTTAGGGACACGGTGTCCTTTGAACTCTTTTCTGGGCAAGGGTGACATGGTTTGGCTGTGTCTCCACCCAAATCTCATCTCGGACTGTAATCCTCAAGTGTGGAGGGAGTGAGGTGATTGGAGCGTGGGGATGGTCTCCCCCATCCTGTTCTTGTGATAGTGAGTGAGTCTCACCTCATCTGATGGTTTTATAAGCATCTGGCATTTCCGCTGCTGATACTCACGCCATCCTACCACCCTGTGAAGAGGTGCCTTCTGCCATGACTATGTTTCCCGAGGCCTCCCCAGCCATACGGAACTGTGAGTCAATTAGACCCCTTTTCTTTATAAATTACCCAGTCTCAGGTATTTATTCATACCAGTGTGAGAACGGACTAATCCAGAGAGGTACCCAAAGCAGAGACCTCATCTTACATCATCAGTTGTATTTAATGCCCCAGGACAGATCAGAGATTCACAAGAGAGAAAACACTTTAGGGAGTACCCGGAGGGGGTTGGTTATTTTGTTGCTGCTAATTTTTTAAATTTATCACATTTCTGCCCACTTCCACCTCTGCATTCCATGCCACTGCAGAAAACCTTTCAGGGCTGCCTCTCCAGGCCCTGAGGATCCTGTTCTCTCTGGAATCTCCGCCCCTGACCCTCACAGGGAAGCCCAGCAGCCATGTGCCCACCACTGAGCTCCCCCTTCACACGGCTCTGCCTTCTCCATGGGGCCTTGCCTTGTCTTGTTTGGAAGCAGGGGTTGTTTGTGGTTTATTTGCTACTTTTTGACCCAGGTGAACATCAGATCATGTACAAGGCAGAATTCATCTCTTAGGAACTGGACAAGACACAGCTCAGCCTCTGCTGGTGAGTGGGACTGAGGCCATGAAGTGTATGGGCTCTCAGGTCACCAAGAAGACAGAGGGGCAAGGAAAACCAGGTGTCAAGGTGAAATGAAGCAGTGAGAGGCCACCGCAGAGAGCCATCGGGACCTTCACAGTCTGAGGCTCCACTGAGCTATTCAGGTCACTCTGTGGTTATCCCCCCAAAACTCACATTGCAGTGTAATAGTTAGTGCAATGGTGTTGGGAGGGGGGCCTTTAAGAGGTGATTGGGGACTGGGGACAGTGGCTCACACCTGTAGTCCCAACACTTTGGGAGGCCAAGGCCAGAGGATCGCTTGAGCTCAGGAGTTCAAGACCAGCCTGGGCAACAGAGTGAAGCCCTATCTCTATAAAAAATAAAGTAACGAAAATATTTTTGAAGAGGTGATGAGGTTGGTAAGATAGACTAATGTCTTTCAGGAAAACTGGGTCGATTCTTGCTAATAACCCTGGCTGTTGGTTGGCTGGTTGAACTGGAACGGACTCATTCCAGCGAGAGCAAGTGTCATAAAGCAAGGCTGCCTCCCGTGCCGGGTCCATTTCCGCACACGCCCACTTCTCAGCCATGTTGTAGGAGTGGGAGGCCCTCACCAGAGCCGCCACAGCAGATGCCGACACTGTGCTTCTTAGACTTCCTGCATTCAGAATCATGAGCCAAATAAACTTTTTAAAATAAATTATCCAGCAACACAAAATAAACAGACTGTGTATCCTGTGAGAGTGTGTCCTGCCTCCAGAAGTACTCGCCCTTTTAAGGTTGACTCCAGGGATATTTTATTCATTGGAACCAAGAAAAGTCCCACAGCTTTAAAATGTTCTAATAAAAATCCTGCAATAATATTTTAAAACACCATCCTTCCTGCATATGACTTGACCATTCCAAGAACAACCCCTGCCAAACATGTCTTCATGACCCAATGTGCTCTCCTTCTACTCCAGGTTCATTAGTGTACAGGCAGACATGCAAATAAAGTGCATACTTCATTTACCCATCCACATCTTTTAAAAATATGACAAGACATCCTTTCATTTATCCACACACCCATCCACACATGCACACATAACACATGCATTTATCCATAAATCCATACATACATACATAATACATGCACACTCTCCCACTCATTTATCCACACATCCACACATACACACATAACACATGCACACTCTCCCACTCATTTATCTGTACACCCATCCATACATGAACACATAATACATGCATTTATCCACCCATCCATACATCCATACATAATACATATAAACTCTCCCACTCATTTATCCACACATCCACATATACATACATAATACATATAAACTCTCCCACTCATTTATCCACACATACACACATACATACATAATACATGTACACTCTCCCATTTATCCACACATACATACATAATACATGGACACTCTCCCACTCATTTACCCACACATCCACAATACATACATAATACATGCACACTCTCCCACTCATTTATCCACACATCCACACATCCATACATAATACATGTACACTCTCCCACTCATTTAACCACACATACATACATAATACATGCACACTCTCCCACTCATTTATCCACACATACACACATACATACAGAACACATGCACACTCTCCCACTCATTTATCCACACATACACACACACATACATAATACATGCACACTCTCCCACTCATTTATCCACACATACACACATACATACATAATACATGCACACTCTCCCACTCATTTACCCACACATACACACACACATAAATAATACATGGACACTCTCCCACTCATTTATCCACACATCCACATATACATACATAATACATGCACACTCTCCCACTCATTTACCCACACATCCACATATACATACATAATACATGTATGCTCTCCCACTCATTTATCCACACATACACACATACATACAGAACACATGCACACTATCCCCCCAGTCATTGTGGTGCCATAATTTTTGCTATTTTGAATGGCTAAATGGCAAAGCCTTACCTGGTCTGGCCTCTACCAGCACGGGCTCCGACATGTCAGAGGGCCTCCCCACGCCACTTGCATTGACTGCTCGGACCCTGAAAACATAGGTCTTCCCTTGCTGCAGGTCACAGACCTTGAAACGACAGAGGAAAGACCGTATGTGTGAAGGTCAAATAAAGATGACCTTGGAAATTTTCACATTTTATCATGAATAGGTCTTTTCAAAAATAGCTTATTTTTCCAGGTGAAAGAACGATACTTAGTGAGCTAGAAAAGGAGGGAAGAGGAGATTCACAGTCATGCAGAATTTCACTTTGGAGAAATGAACACACGTGCTACCAATCTGATAGAACCTCTTCCATTGTTTTTACCTCTTATTTTAAAGCAGGAGTAAAATCAGTATCACCAGTTTATAATGTGGTGTTTATACTTCCATGCACCCGTCCACACACAGACACATGATAATTCCATGTTACGTGTTTTACACAGTTCAGCATCACAGTTTAACAGTAGTTAGTTCCAAAGTGTGACACTGAACCGTGTAAAATCATCACTGGGACATCAAAATGAATCCCATCTCTACTTGTGCATACCTGGGTTATTCCTATATAACCTGCTTTGATACACATCAGTATATATTTACTAAGCTTCTAGTTGACTGATGTAGCTGATTCTTAGGCGCTGATTTGTTCCTTTTAAAGAAACTGGCTGTTTCCCATTGTCAAGGGGTTTCGGGACGGTGTCACCCGTGGAAGGGCCTCTTGGCCTGTGCTTGGGTGCTGGACCCAGATGTGGCTGGCTATAGGGAGGGACACAGGCCTGCCCCAGCACAGGGCCCAGCACCCAGAGGAGAAAACCTCTGGGTTAAGGCAGTTAGCAACTCAGCTCGAGCACGTTTGCCTCCTGGGCTCCAAACAGTCCTTACAAGTGTCCCAATCACCTAGGAACCACAGCGCTAACAATAGAGACATTTGGAGACGGAGAGGCTGGAGCAATTGACACATGATTTTGCTCCAGGGATGAAAACTGTGTGTGTATCTGTGTGTGGTGTTGATCACACGAACTTTAACAATCACACGAATCAAGTAAATTAAATGCAGGACATGAAGTGGAAGGACACAGTACAATATGCCCCATCCCTGTGGAAAGCACCGAGACACAGCCGTGAACAGTTAACAGCGATCACACTGCAATATAAAAGAAAACAGGGTGCAGTTCCCCCGGAGCAGACAGCAGCGTGGTGTGAACGGGAGGAGGGCGCAGCGTTCCCAAGGCACTGTCCCGCCATCTGCTGGGACCCACCGTGTACATGGCACCTACATCCTCGGCAGCCACACCCCGGTCATCGGAACAGGTCTGCCTCAGGGCTCTGTGCTGGCTTGCAGAGATCAACGGCACTTTCACACAAAGGGAAACTCCAAGACGGAAGCCTACCTTTATTTATTTATTTATTTTGTTTTGGTTTGTGTTTTGTTTTTGAGACAGAGTCACTCTGTCACCCAGGCTGGAGTGCAGTGTCACAATATCAGCTCACTGCAACCTCTGCCTCCCAGGTTCAAGCAATTTTCCTGTATCAGCTTCCTGGGTAGCTGGGATTACAGGCGCCACCACGCCTGGCAATTTGTGTGTGTGTGTATTTTTAGTATAGTAAAGATGGGGTTTCACCATATTGGCCAGGCTGGTTTCAAACTCCTGACCTCAAGTGATTGGCCCGCCTCTGCCTCCCAAAGTGCTGGGATTATAGGCATGAGCCACCGCGCCCAGCCAAGACTCACCTTTAAATACCGGTTGGCTGTTGCCGTCTGGTTGACAGTGACCCACTCTCCAGCATCCTCCTCCTTGAAGTCCACAAAGTACCCAGAAACAGGGCTGCTGCCGGAGTACACGGGGGCCTTCCACAGTATGACCAAGGACGTGTCCCTGACCTCACAGAACGTCAGGTCGTATGCAGGACCTGTGACGTCAGATGCCAGCTTGCTTTTGTGTGCATAGCCAGTCCTGCACACCCACTCCAGCCCTGGGGACTGGCTGCTTCTCCGGGACGCCCCCCATCAGGACCCTGGGTATCTGTTCCCGATCTGATGCTTATCAGCCTCTCTTGGAGAACGTGGTAAAGAGGGTGCCCACATGATGTTGGGGGTGGAGGATAAGGGCCCAGCCTAACGCTCCTGCCACCCCCTCTATGGGCATCGGGGCAACTGTGGATCCATGTAGAATCATCCAGAAGTCCACGCTGCACTTGCGGGACCAGCAGATACTATCACAGAGAGGAACGGTGTGCAGAAAAGGACGGGTTCTTAAGTTACCCTCCCTGGGGCTGGATGCCTGTGGGTCACAGTCACTCAGGGAGCCTGCCCACCTGGCCGGCAGCACACAGCTGCAGCCCTGCCCTCTACAAACACCCACGGCAACTCTGACGGTGTGGCACTGAGGCCCAGGTCCAGGCAAGCACCAAATGGTGCAGGGGAACAGAGAGGCAGCCCCCCACCATCCTCAGCCAGACTCACTGTGGCCTCGAGCCTCGAGAGGCCGCCTCCTGTCAACCCTCAAAAAGGCTCAGGAGCTCTAATGGCTTTTTTTGTACTTGGTTTTCTAAGGTCCATAAATTAATTTCATTAAAACAAGAAAGGTAGGAAGGCAGGAAAGAAGGTAGCAAAGCAGGTGGAAGGAAGGGAGGGAGGGAGGGAGGCAAGAAAGGAGGGAGGGAGGAAGGGAGGGAGGGAGGGGGGAAGAGAAGGGAAAGGAAGGGAGGGGAGGGGAAGGATTTATTTATCTGGATTCTTAGCAGCTGACTGACTAAGTCAAAAGACACTGACTGAAAGGAGAAAGGCAGCATCCTCTGGCCGTAACATTGGGAAACATTCTGAACTTCCAAGTTTTTCAGCTTCAGCTTTCAGATTTTACTTTCTCGAAGTACGCACATATTATCCGTTGCATTTGATCCCTGATTGGTTCCAGACAAATCAACGTCTGGCACTTGGGAACTTGTGAAAACAGAAAGTGTGAGCAGGGCACGGTGACGTGAACCTGGAGTCCCGGCCACTCACGAGGCTGAGGTAGAAGACGGCTTGAGCCCAGGAGTTCAAGACCAGCCTGGGCGACACAGAGACCTCATCTCAAAATGAAAAATGAGTGGAGCGCGAGCTAAAGCAAAGCAGATTTGCAACAATGACGCCTTTTAGAACTGGAAGCCCCGAGATCCCCAAATGGTCTGAGAGGAAAACAGCAGGAGGTGACCCACAAATGAGAGGCCTACTGTGCCTCCCAGCTGGGGCCTGGCACCTTTCCCTCCACCGGAGACCATCTCGGCCTGTCCTTCGGTCCCTCTCTGCTCCTTTGGGAGAAGGGGACCCCGGCCAAGTCCTTGTCATAGGTCAGGGGATGCACGGGAAGCTGTCCCTCTCCCCATGGTCTGGGTTGGGTGTCCTCCTGTGCTCCCTCCCGCCTCACCTCAGGGCTTTGCCCTCATCATCAGCCTCTGGACCACACACGCCCCAGACTACACGCTGTGTCTGCCTAACTCAATTCACAGTCCTGCGCCGTGCCTGGCGCACAATGGCTCTGTGGCTGCAGGTGTCAGAGGAAAAGATGCACTGTGAAAGCTGGCAAGGCCTGAGCCGCAGCCGCAGAGGCCCCTTCCCAGCCAGCCTGTGCGCTAGCGGCAGGTGTCCTGGGGGCAGCCACTTACCGGGCTCTGGCATGGTCCAAGCCTCACACTTGAAGTGCTCACTGGGGTCCGAGGGCTCCCCGATGCCGGCCAGGTTGACGGCAGCAATTTTGAACTCGTAGAGTGAGCCTTCTGTCAAGCCATCCACCTGTTCAGATTTTGTTTAGATGATCATGTGAGATAAAGGATGCATGACAACCCACTGAGGGAAAGGAGTTTTTATAACTGGCTTGTGAAATAAAACATGAGAGGAAGGAACCCTGTCAGGAAATTGGAGCAAATATTTCAGGAAGGCTCTTGATGCACCTGACAAGCTGCAGCTGTGTGAAACCTTACACATATCCCTCACTCAATTGCCAAAGGCTCCTACGGGTGGGGGGGGGGCGGGGGACAGGTGATACCCCAGGAGCAGGTAAGGAAACTGAGGCCCAGAGAGGTGACCGTCACCCAGAGCCAAGGCAAGGGCAGAGACCTGGAGGAGACAGGCACTGAGGCCACATGCTGTCCCTGAGCAGGCCCTGCCCTGGACACCAGGGATCATCCTGGAGATGGAGCCCACCATGTCCCCCACACTCGGACTCCGCAGGGCAAGGGCCCCCAGGCTGCCCAGGTCCCTGGGGTGCTGCAGTCCCGAGCCACCCCATAGGCCCTCGAGGACACTGCCTGGCTGGGGTCAAAGCTCTAGGAAGGCCTTTGGCCAACTCCAGGAGCCTCAACTCTGCAGGGCCCGTGGAACAAAAACACTCTCTAGGTAAACACCGTTTCAAAAAATAGCTTCCATAGCAAAGTGTCTGAGGACAAACCACTTCAGTCCGAGGTGAGGGCCTTCATCCTCCTCACCAAAGTAGCACGAAGCATTCAGAAAGGAAGCAGGTGTTTTTCCAGGAATTTCGCATGGAGTAAAGAACTGTTTTGCTGAGTGAGATGAGCCAGGCACAGGACAGACACGGGTGATCTCGCTTAGACGTGAATCTAAAACGGCTGCACTCACAAAGACAGGGACCCGAAAGGCGGGCCAGGGGCCGGGGAGGCGCTGGACAGAGGGACAAAGGGGCTGGACCGGGGGACGAACTTCCAGCAGGAACAGGAAGGGCGAGTTCCGGCACTTCTTGCACAGTATGGAGATGACGTAACCCATGATAATGTGTTGTAGATGGATTTCAAACAATTTTTACAATAGACTTTCGGCCTGGAACATTGGCTCACACCTGTAATCCCAGCACTTTGGGAGGCCGAGGCGAGCAGATCACCTGGGGTCAGTCAGGAATTCAGGACCACCTTGGGCAACTTGGTGAAACCCTGTCACTACTAAAAAACACAACATTAGCCAGGTGTGCTGACGAGTGCCTGTACCACTCAGGAGGCTGAGGCACGAGAATCACTTGAACCTGGGCGGCGGAGGTTGCAGTGAGCCGAGATCATGCCACTGCACTCCAGCCTGGGTGACAGAGTGAGACACTGTCTCAAAAAATAAACAAATACATAAATAAATGGATTTTAAATGTTCTCACCACAAAAAATCGTAAGTACTGGGAGGCAATGAAGATGTTAATCAGCTAGATTTAATCAAGCTAAGGTACCCGTAATCCATAATGTAATATTAAAATACTACATTGCACCCCATTTATACAAACAATGGTTATTTGTCAATTAAAAATGCCGTAATTTTCAAGTCGAGAACATTTAGACATTCTAAGGCATCGGAACACAGATTGAATGTGGGCAAGATATCAATAATGTCACAACAAAGTGGAAAGTTGCCCATATGTCACAATGTATACATAAAATATTAAAAATATATTACATACTACAAGAGATGAATTTATGAAGCAGAATTTTCTAGTAGACAAAGATTAGCTCTTCGAAGACCTTGCCCCCTCCAAAAAGAAAGCCCTCCTGTTGGAGTGTAAGCGACTCCCCGGGGGTCTGTGGCTGTCACAGGATTGGGACGGGGGCTGCAGTGTGAGGTGAGGGTCATTCATCCATGCTCAGATGAGGGGGTCAAGGGCCAGACAGGGAACCAGGACTGTGGCTGCCAAGGGCGTGTCTGGATCTGACCCCAGATCTCTGAGCTCTGTGTCAATGTCCCTGCCATCTGCACCTGAGCATCACAGGCACTGCAGTGAGGGACTCCCTGGGAGGCTTGAAATACAAGCATGTCTCAGGGAAGTGGTGGGTGACAGGCAGAGAGTCAATGTCACTCTCTTCCCAAACACATATTCAGCATGACTCTCCCCTTGGGAACCCCCATGAGACTGCATCCCTACCCTCCAGGCCTCTGAGCTCAGAACAAGGGACCTTATCACGGGTACCGGGACCAGCTCCTGGTCACACCAGAGGTCACTGACTCACTGTCAGACCCACTCCATCACTGAGCTCTCTTCTTCACTGCTTCAGAAAGAAAAAGAATATGCTTCCTAGGATCTTTTCAGCTCCAAAGCTTCATGATCTCATGATGCCATTTTTTAACCCATTTTTGTGTCTGTATCAAATTATCTAATGTCAGCAAACTCGGAAACACTGCCCAAAATGTAAAAGAACCACCCAGGCAAGAAAAAACTAACAGACAAAGACCAACCAACCGTTAGGATTGTCGGCTTGCTGGGCGAGGAGTTGACCTCGTGCCAGTTTTTATGGTGAACTTCGCGCCTGTCCATGTAGTAGCCCAGGATGGGCGAGCCACCGCTGAACTTCGGGACCTTCCAGCCGAGGGTCATGGAGTGGCCATCACAGCTGAGGAGCGTGATCCCGTAAGGATGGGACGGCACCGCTGCAAGGAAGCACAGCCAGGAAGTTACCGAGGACCTCAGCTGGGGGCTGCGTCCCGGGGCGCCAGCTCTAGCGTGGCAGAGGGAGGAGGAAGCACTACAGAGACGGGCCTAGACACTGCGCCCTCTGATCCCTCTCGATGCACATTTAACCATTGTGATCTTTACGCCTTTTTAAAGGGGATGAGTGTAAAAATAAATAAGAGTATATCTCATATATATTTATTGCTATTCTAAATGTATCTGCTAAGGTTTCCATAGGACAAGGGCACTGAACAGTTTAAATCTGGTGTGAACATTTGACAGAGCAGATGTCCTGTCTTCTCTGTCCCTAAAAGAAGCTTGGAGAGGAGCTGTCACCTTTACAGTCATAAGGAGCAACTACTCTGCCTCTGTGGCCAGAGACGACAGATACTATTCCAGCTTGTTTTAATTTCCTGCAGTTATAGGAACTTCAGATTCCTTCAGATGAGTATGAATTCTCGTTTCCTTGTTTGAGCAGGACATTGGAAATGGACTGTCTTCAGCTATCAGGTCTAGAACGGATGGGCCCGAGTCTGCTTTGCCCCAGCTGAGTCATCTCAATGTGGCCATCCTCTGTTACCTGAGACACAGGTGGCTAGAATAAGTGATTCTTACTGTAGAATAAAAACAGGTCGGGCACAGTGGCTCATGCCTGTAGTCCCAGCACTTTGGGAGGCTGAGGCAGGAGGATTGCTTGAGCTCCTGAGTTTGAAACCAGCCTGGGCAACATGGTGAAACCCCACCTCTACAAAAAAAATTAAAAACTTAGCTGGACATGGTGGTGCGTGCCTGTGGTCCCAGCTCATCAGGAGGCTGAGGCATGAGGATCGCTTGAGCCCAAAAATGTCGAGGCTGCAGTGAGCTGTGATCGCACCGCTGCACTCCGGCCTGGGCCACAAAGTGAGACTCTATCTCAAACAAACAAAAAAAGGTGACTGGTTTTCATTTAGTAGGAGTGACTTAAAAGGGAAAATGGGAATGTTTGAAAATCCCTCTGAAAAAATTGAGAGGAGATAGAGTCATCTTAAAACCAGAGTCAGCACCATTGTACCTAGCTAGGTATGATCAGAATTGACATTCCCTGGAAATCCAGCAGCAGTATCATTAGGAGATAAGTTTTAATTTCTCAAAATATTATAAATTTAGTTGGAGATGAAAAAATCATTAAAGAGCAAAACTGTTCTCTCTGTGAGTCAAAGTATGTTATATGCGGCCTTTGTGTTCCCAAATCTTCGAAGATTGTGCTTTCTCTGTGAGGCGCATGTCATAAGAAAACAGCCACAAGGATGCAGGACAGCTTCACAGAGCGACTGTCCTACAGACGCTCCTGAGACAGGATCCCAACTGTCTCGTCCGATCGAACCTGTAAACACCTCTATTTATGAACGAAGTCACAAAGTTCCATAAACGTGACATTCCCTGAAAGGATCAAAGTTCCTTGAACTGAGTAAGGTGATTGACGTCCCTGTATTTTAGCACATATTTTAAAAAGAGAAATGCATCCCCTACAGCACATATTTTAACATGAGTACAGGTATCTGGCAACACGTGTGACCTCTAATCATATTTCGTATTTTTAATTACACTTTATTGGCATTTATCATTTGTGCCTCTCGCACTATCATTTCCAAGACAAGCAGCCAGCTGACAGGCTCTGAAGAACTGCACATTCTCTGTCAACTATTTGGTCTCCTGCTTTCCTCCAGTAACATTCCAAGTGGCATCATAAATGTTTCTTCATGCAGAAATGACAGTGTGTGGGAGCGACCGGCACAGGGCAGCCGTGAGCGACTTACTGAGTGCTGCCTGCACTTTAATGACGTCCGATTCTTGGGAGTTCTCACTCATCCCCACGGCGTTGACGGCCTTGACCCGGAAGATGTACTGCTCCCCCGTGGTTAAGCCGTGCACCACGAACCTGAGAAACACAGTGAGCAGGGTCAGAACTGCGAGGCCCTGATCTTTCTCTCCTGCAGCGGAAGCGGAAATCATGCTGAACAGACCATGCAAAGTCTTTATTCATCACAGGTGCCCTTCATTTCCAGTTCTAGTTAATTAGCTCCACATTTAGAGCCTGAAAGTAAGGTCATGGCACCCAATTACAGCCAGAGTGACTACGTGGTGTGAAAGCCACTTGTTCTGTGACCTCACCTTTGCTCTTGCACTTTCTGGGCTTTGTCTGGATCAAAGGTCTATTATCGAACAGTATGCCATTTCTTGTTTGAAAGAACCCAGGCATGTAAAGTGCAGTGATCATGCCGCAGAGGCCAAAGGCCAAGCCTTTGAAGTCAGATAGACTAGCCTCGAAGACTGGCTTTGACACCTAACAGATGTTATCGCCTTCACCAAGTTTCTTAACCCCTGTTAAGACTCTGTTTTTTGGGCCCGGCACGGTGGCTCAAGCCTGTAATCTCGGCACTTTGGGAGGCCGAGGCGGGTGGATCACGAGGTGAAGAGATCGAGACCATCCTGGTCAACATGGTGAAACCCCGTCTCTACTAAAAATACAAAAAATTAGCTGGGCATGGTGGCGCATGCCTGTAATCCCAGCTACTCGAACCCGGGAGGCAGAGGTTGCGGTGAGCCGAGATCCCGCCATTGCACTCCAGCCTGCGTAACAAGAGCGAAACTCCGTCTCACACACACACAAAAAGACTCTGTTTTTCTGTCTGTAAGATGGGGATGATCATTCCTACCGCACAGCATGTTGCAGGCACTACATGGAAAGCTCTAGGTAGAGAACTTAGCACAGTAGCCTTGTGTAGGGTACATACTCAGTACATGTAAGCAACTATTAGTTATCACATACGGTCAATGAACATTCTGTAACCATTTCCCTGTACTGGAATGATGTCTTAACTTTCTTATTTTGATTGATCCTTCTGCATTTGGTGTGAACTGAGAAGAACATCTAATTGTTACTCTTCTAAACAACGCCTCTCCTTGTTAGCCACTGCTTTTTACATGGCATTTTTTTTAAGATTTTAAAAGGAGAAATGGCTGAGCCATAATTGATCATCTGTCCACAAGGGTGATTCTGACAGCTGCCTACATTTTCCTAAGAGCGTGTTGCGGAGAAACCTAACAATCTTGGACATCCCTGCATACTCAGCAGGCAGCAGGAGGAAGTCCTCTCCAAAGGCGGGGCCGCTGGCTTTCGCCTGCAAAGCCAACCAGCACCCCCCGAGTTGCCCTCACCATGAGCAAAGTGTGGGCTCCTGGCGAGGTCTCCATCAGGAACTGGAGAACAGAACTACCAGGCATATGAACAAAGCAACTTTAAAGTTCAAAAAAATCAATACAGAAAAATAAAATGACCTTCACACCGTAGTGGCTATTCTTAACTCTCCTAGTGCAAGAAAAGGCTTAAGTGCTAATTATGTCAGAAAAAAAAAAACCAGGTTCTGGAACTGTCCTTTAATTGATAAGTAAATCATTTCAGTGAAGAGGAGCATGTGTAGTAAGCAGCTCGTCCAAGCATCGAACTGTGCTGGGGCCATGGAACCTACATGGTCTTGCTTCTCATGCTTCATTTCACGGCTGACTCCAGGGCCAGGTGGGAGGCAGGAACCGCACCTGTTGTATCCGATGGGCTTGTGGTTGCAGGGTTCCCAGGCGTTGGTTCCGGCCACACAGCAGTCCACGTAGTAGCCCAGCAGGTCCTCCTCGTGCTTGGGTCTGTCCCACTGAACCACCACTGACGTCTTGGTGTTTCGGGATGCAAGAACCCGACCAGGAGCAGAAGGGACAACTTTACATGGGAGACAATGGGAGGGACGAAATGGCATCAGAGCTTTGGAGGCTACACCAGAGATCTCCCCGACCTTTTCACAGGGGACTGGACAGCCAGCTGGGGCTTCGGAAGAAATTCAACAAGGGGTCCGAGAGCAAGAGCGGAGTACGGGGCCGACCACCCGAGGGATGGTGGAGGGGCTGACCACTCCCATGTCTTCCCAAGCTCCACACAACTCCTACAGACACAGAATGACATCCTGAAGCCTTCCGTCCTCCACCAGATCTTTAAAAAGATCCTCTATTGGCACTGGGGGTCAGGCTGCCTGGGTAACAACTATTTTTTGGACTGGAAATTACCAATTTTAAGAAAGTAAGACTCGTTTTTATCAGATCTTTTGGAATCTCCCAGGGGACTCAAAATTCAATCATGACATGACCATGAGATCTTCTCATCTCACGCCAGACCTCATTAGTGGACTGCGGATCGGCCTGTTCCGGCCACCTGGGCCAAAACCACAGTGTTTCTCAGTTATGCTCACGGTCATTCTCCACATGTATCATAAATCGAAAGGGGGCTGGGACCTGCGAGCAACAGCTGGTCTCGTCAAGCCCGTGGTTCTGGGAATGAGTTCTAAGAATTCAGTTAAAACAAGAACCCGGTAGAAACTTGAGGACACCCTGGAGGCAGCTGGCCTCGTGACCTCGTTCATTTCCGTATCTGGTTTTCTCAGGAAACACGGCACAGAGAGAGCAAGCGGAGGGCACCCAGGCACTCGGACCTGCATTCCTGACACCAACGTGCCTCCCATGAAGGCTTCTGGGGACTTCCATGGGGCCTCCACTTACACACTAGTTAACTGTAATCCATGAAGGAGCTATGACTTCATGGATTACAATTCAAAATATCTGTAATCCATATTTGAAACCTTCCAAGAGGGACCTCAAACCAGATGGGCAAGAAACGCTAGTGCCTGACTGGGTTCACTGGCTCACGCCTGGAATCCCAACATTTTGAGAGGCCAACATGGGAAGGTTCCTTGAGTTCAGGAGTTCAAGACTGGCCTGGGCAAGATGGTGAAACCTTGTCTCTACAAAACAGTTTTTTTAAAACACACACACACACACACACACACACACACACCCTAGTGTACTTAAAATTTGAATTACACTGTTGGTGGGAATGGAAATTAGTTCAACTACTGTGGAAAGCAGTGTTGTCATTCCTCAAAAAAAGAACTATCATTCAGCCCAGCAATCCCAGTACTGGGTATACACCCAGAAGAATATAAATTGTTCTACCATAAAGACATATGAGTGAATGTTCACTGTAGCACTATTCACAATAGCAAAGACATGGAATCAACCCAAATGCCCATCAATGACAGACTGGATAGAGAAAATGTGGTGCATCTACCACATGGAATACTACACAGCCATACAAAAGAACAAGAGCATGTCGTCGGCAGGAACATGGGTCGAGTTGGAGGCCATTATCTTTAGCAATGCAGAAACAGAAACAGAAAACCAAATACTGAGAGTTCTCACTTATGAGCGGGAGCTAAGTGATGAGAACACATGGACACATAGAGGAACAACACACACTGAGGCCTTTTAGAGGGTCTAGGGTGGGAGGAGGGAGAGGAGCAGGAAAGTAGCTAACGGCTACTCGGCTTAGTACCTGGATGACAAAATGATCTTTACAACACACCCCATGATACAAACCTACACATAGACCCCTGAACCTAAAACAAAAGTTAAAAAAGTTTAAATAAAACAATAAAAGTGACTATTTCCTAAACGTATTTTTCAACTCACTTACCGGTTCCATGAAAAGAAGATGGAGCTTTGGAGAAGTGTCCAGAACCAAACAAAACATGTCAGAGAGCTCTCAATCTCCCATAAAGAGATTTTAAAGTCAACTTGAACTTCAACTCGCTTACAACGTCAATGTCTTTAGTCACACAATTTAAGACTATTTGGCGTCACCCCACTCTTAGCCTGTCCGGACTTGGGGGCACCCAGGGTGACAGCTCACCAGTTATGTCCTGGGCCTGAATGGGAGACGTTATCTCCGACGGCTCGCTCAGGCCGTGACGGTTTGCTGACAGCACTCGGAATACGTATGACTTCCCCTCCATAAGGTCAAACACGGCATATCTCGGGGACCTCACAGCCGTCTGGGTGTTGACTCTCTGCCAGCTGCCACTCCCCACCACGGACTACAAAGGGAAACAAGACTGGAAGTGAAAAGAGAGAGGTTCCCCGCGTTGTGTAGAAGAAAGCTCAGTTCTCGCCAATGCAGGTCCACCAGGCGCTCCCGCTGCGTCTCACACACAGAGGACGGTCACGCATCTTTTTATTTTTTTTTTTTAGATGGAGTCTCACTCTGTTGCCCAGGCTGGAGTGCAATGGCATGATCTCTGCTCACTGCAAACTCCACCTCCCGAGATCAAGCGATTCTCCTGCCTTAGCCTCCTGAGTAACTAGGATTACAGGCATGCGCCACCACACCCAACTAATTTTGGTATTTTTAGTAGAGACAGGGTTTCACCATGTTGGTCAGGCTGGTCTCAAACTCTTGACCTCATGATCTGCCTGCCTCGGCCTCCCACAGGGCTGGGATCACAGGGGTGAGCCACCGCAGCCAGCCTTTTCTGAGCTGTATGAAACATGCTGCCAATTTGGAGAAGGAAGTAAATTACCCAAAGTTGGTAATGTTTCCTAAGACAATGTTTTCCATTAAATTATTCAACCATCGAAAACGTAAGGGAATCAACACCTAGGTTGTAGTTTTAGTAAAATGGAATTAACCTGCAAATAATGAAAGATAATTTAGGAGTGTATTTGTAAAATTCCATCATAACTCAGTGGGTCGCATTTCAATTTAAAATTATTACCACAGTGCGGCTACCTGGGGTAGTGACAAAATGTCAGCAATCTAAATGACTGTCAACACGGTAGAACACATTATAGGTGCCTAGATTAAAACCCGCATAGCCACCTGAATATTGTATCACGATCTTTAATAAGAGGAATTATGTTATTTTTGTGAATTGTAACACAGAATGAAAATTGTATAATATAACAAGTACATTAAAATCTATGGAGAAAAACACTCTAAATATAGGTACCACATATTAATATGGCTATTTTATACGATGGAAATATTGCTGATTTTAATTGCATTCCATCTAACTTCTCTGTCTTTCCCAAATTCTATACACTGCTTGATTGATTTTTGTCTTTTGTAATTACTTTAAAAACCCTGATTACGTTTTATTTTACTTTTTCACAGAGATAAAGCTCCGGTTTTGAATGCGGCTTTGCGGTAGTAAAAGTTGGATATACGCTAACCCTGCTAAGTCTGCTGAAAATTCCACACAGCGACCCAGACGTCTAGAAATCAGATTCGTATTTGAAGGCGTTTTCTCTCCATTTGGTGAATGTGAAAAGTCGCTATCTTGCATGTGCCCCAGGCATCCGTGGTGGGAACCCCATGGCGTCATGGGCCTGAGACCCTCCCAGCCCCAAGCCCCGCAGTCCAGGTGGCTACAGGAGAGCTCCCTCTCCTACTTCGGAACGTGGACCCACAGTGGGAATGCTTATCCGCTGCTGGGGGAATGTCAATGAGTTCAGCCACTGGGGAAAGTAGGTTAGAGACTTCTCAAAGAACTCAGAAGTACGATTCCATCCGGCAATCCCATTACTGGGGATATGCCCAAAGGAAAATAAATCATTCTACCAGACGACGCATGCACCTGTGTGTTCATCGCAGCACTGTTCACAACAGTGAAGACACGGAATCCCCCCACCCAGTGCCCATCAGTGGTGGGCTGCATAGAGAAAACACAGTGCACCCGCATTGTGGAATACTACACAGCCATAAAAAGGAACGAAATCCTGTCCTGTGCAGCCACATCGGTGCTGCTGGAGGCTGTTATTCTAAGTGATTTAACACAGGAACAGGAAGCCGAATACTGTATGATCTCACTTACAAATGGGAGTTCAACACTGAGTTCACGTGGACACAAGATGCCTACAGTAGACACCTAGGCCACCAGATAGGGCAAGGGCTGAAAAACTACCTACGGAGCACTGTGCTCACCAGCTAGGCGATGAGATCAACTGCACCTCGAAATCAGTGTCTCACAACATGCCCTTGTCAAAAGCTGCACAGGTACTCCCTGAAGCTGAAATAAAAGTTGAAATTACATTTTCTTAAAAATGTGTGTCTGCCGCAGAGGCATAAGGAGGAGACAATGGACTTGGGGATTTGGGGGAAAGAGTGGGAGGGGAGCAAGAGATAACACTACCAACAAGGGTGCAGTGTGCACTGCTCGGGGATGGGGGCACCAGCATCTCACGCATCACCCTTAACAACTCATTCATGTACGCAAGTACCACTGTTCCCCCAGTAACTTATGGAAAAATAAAATAATAAAATTTACCAAAAAAAAAAAAAAGAAAGCATGCCTGTCACGTCATCAATACTGACAGCAGGCGGGGATGTTGACAGAGTCTGCCCACACACCGACTCCCGGTAGAGTGCTCGCTCTAAAAGTGTGTTCACAGGTGAGGTGTCGTGGCTCACCCGGCCTGCAAACACATTAAAGTGCCTGTAATCCCAGCACTTTGGGAGGCGGAGGCAGGAAGACTGCCTGAGCCAGGAATTTGAGACCAGCCTGGGAAACATGGCGAGACCTCCTCTCTGCAAAAAAAAAATGGAAAATCAGCTGGGTATGGTGGCGCACACCTGTGGTCCCAGCTACTCTGGGGGTCAGGGGCCAGGGCAGAAGGAGCACTTGAGCCCAGGAGGTAGAGACTGCAGTGAGCTACGACTGCCCCACTGCATTCTAGCCTGCGTGACAGAATGAAACAGGTCTCAAAAATAAAAATGCCTTTGCAAACTTGGTGTTTCTGGTAGTGACGGAAGATGAGGGGAGTGAGGGGCCTGAGAATATGCCTTCTGCCTAGGAGAGCCCCACAGAGGGACTGACCGCTTGTATTTTCATAACGCAAATAAGTATACTTTGTCACCCAGAATCAACACTGTAATGCTTTACCCTGAAAGTATCGCACTTTCTATCCCCGTAGATATCACGCATTGCAGATAAGCAGAGAAGGCCAGAGGGTCCTCCTTCGTTCTGGAGTCTGAAATACGGTCCCTTTCCATTTCTGTTTCTGCCGTGCTGTCCTGCGTGGTGCCATATGTGATTACTGCATTAGATGGCACAAGCTCAGACATGTTATATTCTCCAGCACGTGCATACTACATGTTGCCTCACATATTAGTATATAAATTTTAGTGACATCCTTTCTAGGACATTGGAGGCTTATCCAACTGTGGCCTACAACCCAAAAGAGGGTCACCAAGTCAGGTTAGTGGGTCACAACCTGTGTTTTTAATGCCATAGGACAGACCAGCTTCAAGAGAGAATACGTGCTGGGTGAGGTAATCACTTGTGAGATTCTCTAGGTGACCTACAGATATGTGTGCCTGTGTCTGTTGTGTATGTGTTTGCAGAACTGCAAGGTACAATGCATTTTGTATTTCTTTGTATGCATTCAGGTCAAAAAAGAAGCCACCAGCAGATGATCTGCTGACTCCAACCCCTGTCCGTCTTGTGTGAATTTCCTATACACGACTGCCACCCAGTGGCCACATGGCTTGTGCACAAGCAAAGCCAGTGAGGAATCTGGAATACCTTGCCCATCGGGGGCCTGGAAAGTTGCAGCAGGAAGGAAAAGGTAGACCCCTCAAGGTCAGCCATCCACAGGGCGGTGGACAACGCACGCGTCCAGAGAGGGAAGCAGCTCCCCGCTCACACCAAGGGGCAACTCTGGGCTAGGACGCAGCCCAGCCCCCAGGGCCAATTTCCACCCCAGAACTCCCCTGCTGAGGCGTGACCTCAGCCCTAACCTCATCTTCCCCAGCCACAGCAAAGCATTTGTACCCACAAACCAACTTTAAAACACAACAGACGGCCGGGCGCGGTGGCTCAAGCCTGTAATCCCAGCACTTTGGGAGGCTGAGGCGGGTGGATCACGAGGTCAAGAGATCGAGACCATCCTGGTCAACATGGTGAAACCCCGTCTCTACTAAAAATACAAAAAATTAGCTGGGCATGGTGGCGCGTGCCTGTAATCCCAGCTACTCGGGAGGCTGAGGCAGGAGAATTGCCTGAACCCAGGAGGCGGAGGT
>CM052661.1:1443301-1477085 GCA_028533165.1 Leontopithecus rosalia | reverse complement strand
AAGCTCCACCAGCCCCTTCCACGCAGTAACGGAGACAGCACGCAAGCTCCACCAGCCCCTTCCACGTGGTAACGGAGACAGCACGCAAGCTCCATCGGCCCCTTCCATACAGTAACGGAGACAGCACGAAAGCTCCACCAGCCCCTTCCACGCGGTAATGTTCATCAAAGGCAATCTACATCACACCAGTTCATTCCTTCTGTCACTGTACAAGCGGTCAGTCCCTAAGTGACTGCTCTAGATTCAAGGTCTCCCACTCCAGGATTCTCCTGGATGAGGTTCAAGGTCAATGGTGGGCAGCCAGGTCCTCCACGGTCCCTCACTTTGTCTGGAGCTGACCCAGCAGTAGAGACAAAGGTCACACAGACACCCACGTTTAAAGGACATTTCGGCCGGGCGCGGTGGCTCAAGCCTGGAATCCCAGCACTTTGGGAGGCCGAGGCGGGTGGATCACAAGGTCAAGAGATCGAGACCATCCTGGTTAACATGGTGAAACCCGTCTCTACTAAAAATACAAAAAAAAAATTAGCTGGGCATGGTGGTGCATGCCTGTAATCCCAGCTACTCAGGAGGCTGAGGTGGGAGAATTGCCTGAACCCAGGAGGCGGAGGTTGCGGTGAGCCGAGATCATGCCATTGCACTCCAGCCTGGGTAACAAGAGTGAAACTCCGTCTCAAAAATAATAATAATAAAATAAATAAATAAAGGACATTTCTACCCAAAAGCCTCCTGCTGTGCATCCGGGTCTGGGCCCTGTCCTACTCACCATCGTGGTACCACTCGGCACGGGGCTGCACCCGCTTCAGGTCAGGCGTCACCAGCATGGTGCACTTGAGAGTGACTGTCTCGCCTTCTCTCCTGAAGGTGACCCCAAACTTCTCCAAAAACTGGACGTCGAAGTGCGTGTAGGGAATCACCGACGACGGGGGCACTGCGCAGAAACGATGGAGACTCTCAGGGCAGAAGGCAGGAGCATGTTTGACAGCAGGCACACTCAGGCCACCACCACAGTAGCTCATCTTTGTCACCGCCACACGGCATGAAACACCCATGGCCATGGCCATGCTCCAGATGGAATGTCTGTGTCCCCAGAATTCCAGTGTTGAATCCCTGACCCTCAATGGGACAGTATGAGGAGGTGGGGCCTTTGGGAGGTGATGAGAGTGACATGAGGTCATGAGAGTGGGGACCCCAGGGCGGGGTGATGAGCGCCCTTCGAAAAGGAGGAAGAGGCCAGACCTTCCTCTCTTCCGTGTGAGGGTGCCATGAGCAGACGTCATCTGCAACCCAGGAGGAGGCTCCTCACCAGAATCCATGCCTGCCGAGTCTCAGATTCTGCCTCCAGAACCGAGAGAGTCAATGCCTGCTGTCTGTAAACCGCCCCTGCCATGGTGTGCTGTTCCAGCAGCCGAAGCTGAAACAAGCCACTGCCGAAGAATTAAATGTCAAAAAGTCAATTTTATGGTGTCATTTGAGGCAGGGCTGAGAACCTGACTGTGTGTGAAGAGTGAAGGTTGAAACAAATCCTACCTCAGCCTCAAGCTGTGGCTTCTGGCAAGCCACATGGACTTTGAGGCTATGGCTGCCTCATCTTCAAAACAAACGGTGGTATTTTCATCTGTGGAGTTTCATTTACAGGGCACCCAAATAGACTAACTGGGTCCAGAGGTGTCAGCCTAGTTACATTTCAAAAATATGTATGGCAGGGGGAGAAGTACATACGTGTCAGGAAAAAAAAAATCTATACTGAATTTTTAAAACCGAAAGAACTGTATGATTTACAGATACATGCATGTAGGGAGTTTAAACCACAGCTGCAGGCTGGTACAGTGGCTCATGCCTGAAATCCCAGCACTTTGGGAGGCCAAGGCGGGAGGTTCACTTGATCCAAGGAATTCAAGACCAACCTGGACAATATGGCAAAATCTCATCTCTACAAAATACAGAAAAATGAGCCAAGTTTGGTGACACACACCTGTAGTCCCAGCAACTTGGGAGGTTGAAGCGAAAAAATTCCTTGAGCCAGGGAGATGGAGGCTGCAGTGAGTCAAGATCTCACCACTGCACTCCAGCCTGGGCTACAGAGTGAGACCCTGCCTCAAAAACAAACAAAAAATTAAAAAGCCACTGCAAACATCAGGTGGGTGGTTTCCTCCCAGGGGTGTGGGAGATGGGCAGGAGCAGCACAGGGTGCTTAGAGTGGAGTGGCACAGAGTGGCATTCCGGGGTGGCACTGAGTGGCATGCAGGGGTGGCACAGAGTGGCATGCAGGGGCGGCACAGAGTGGCATGCAGGGGCGGCACAGAGTGGCTGCAGGGGCGGCACCGAGTGGCATGCAGGGGCGGCACCGAGTGGCTTGCAGGGGCGGCACCGAGTGGCTTGCAGGGGCGGCACCGAGTGGCTTGCAGGGGCGGCGCAGAGTGGCATGCAGGGGCGGCGCAGAGTGGCATGCAGGCGCGGCGCAGAGTGGCATGCAGGCGCGGCGCAGAGTGACATGCAGGGGTGGCGCAGAGTGGCATGCAGGGGTGGCGCAGAGTGACATGCAGGGGCGGCATCGAGTGACATACAGGGGCGGCACAGAGTGGCATGCAGGGGCGGCACAGAGTGACATACAGGGGCGACACAGAGTGGCTTGCAGGGGCGGCACAGAGTGGCATGCAGGGGCGGCACAGAGTGGCATGCAGGGGCGGCACAGAGTGGCATGCAGGGGCGGCACAGTGGCATGCAGGGGCGGCACAGAGTGGCATGCAGGGGCGGCACAGTGGCATGCAGGGGCGGCACAGTGGCATGCAGGGGCGGCACAGAGTGGCATGCAGGGGCGGCACAGTGGCATGCAGGGGCGGCACAGTGGCATGCAGGGGCGGCATAGAGTGCTTTCATCATCTCTGTGATCGCTTCCATTCTTGGAAAGTAACCAAAGCTACCCCGAACTGTACGCCGTAAAATGTTTAACTTTGTGTGATGTAAATCTGACTGCACTGAAAAACAACTGAAGCAAAATAGCAAGATATTTCCCTCTGTTAAACTCGGGTGGTGAACATACGCGTATTCTCACATGGTGATCTATGCTGTAACTGCGCCATGGTTCTTGTTTAGGAGGATAACGTTTTAATAGAAGCTGCCTGGGGATGGGGCCAGGTGACCACCAGGACCTGCCCAGCTCATCAGTGCCTGGGACAGCTCTCCACATGGACTCCACGCTGTCCCAAGGCCTGGGTCTACACACGGACGCCAGATCTCCCGGCCTCCCCGGGCTCACCTTGTCCTGGTCCCTACCTGCCCTTCGGTGGTCTTGGAAGCTCACTGAGTGTTGGACACAGCACAGCAATAAAATTCACACAGAAATAGCAGGCAGAGGCCACGCCCAGAGAGGCTAGCAGCTGCCAGAAGGCTCCTCCCTCCATCCTCACTTCGGTCAACTCTCCACTCCCAGCACGTGGCCTGGAGCATCCAAGCCTCACATTCCAGTAAAATCAGTGCTTCCATCAGAATGTACAGTTCCTCCCTGGGAAGTTCAGGCCAATCTAAATCTTACTCCCAAGCCATAAACAAGCTGCACTGAAAGTGCATCCTTCATGCCCCAGTCTTCAAGATGCCCTCATGGGGACCTCCTTGCCTCACCTGACATCGGTCACGCAGCACGTGGGACTGATAGGGTGAAGCCAGCCCGTGGCCAGAGAGGGCTTGGCCTCCTTTCAGGGACACAGCAGTTCCCAGGCCTGGGGAGGTTTCTGGACCAAAGCCTGCTGCACTGCCCTCATTTTGACCTGAAGTCATTCGTTACAAGGACCAAGAGACTTTTGGAGAAAAAGAGCATCCTGGCAGGGCATGGTGGCTTGCGCCTGTAATCCCAGCACTTTGGGAGGCTGAGGTGCGTAGCTCACCTGAGGTCGGGAGTTGGAGAGAAGCCTAACCAACATGGAGAAACCCCTATCTCTATTAAAAACACAAAAATTAGCCAGGCGTGGTGGTGCATGCCTGTAATCCCAGCTATTCAGCAGGCTGAGGCAGGCAAATCGCTTGAACCTGGGAGGCTGAGTTTGCGGTAAGCCGAGATCGTGCCATTGCACTGCAGCCTGGGAAACAAGAACAAAACTCCCTTTCAAAAGAAAAGGTATCCTTAAACACGAAATGCAGCAACATGATGCGTTCAGGTCCGAATTCTGGATGTCTCTTTTTTTCCAATTCAAAACTGTAAAGTCCCTCCAAGTGATGTTTTCACGGGTCTAAAAATACCGCCTAGCCACAGAATTACATGGGATCAAAGTGTCGGCACGCTAACACCGGCCAGGAGAAACTTGGAAGCGTTTTCTGAAATACAATTTTTGTAAATACATTTGGCCTTTAGGAAACCTCTTTTTCAAGTTGCACACTGTGTCACTAAACATCCCACCACACAGAAAGGAAACCAAAACCACTTACATCCAATGGGGAGTCCCACCGAATGCAACGGCTCCTCGTCTCCCCGGAACCCTGCAAGACAGCAGAGTGAGGGCAGCAAAGAGAGAGAAAAGGGGGTGGAGGGCGCCCCGGAGAGCCCGCCCGGCACTCACTTCTCACCACCACTGCCGCGTTGGTGGACACCTGACCGTGGGCGTTGGTCGCCACTGCCGAGTAGGTTGCGGTATCATCGAAGTCTGCCCTTTGAGAGAAAAAACAAGAGAAAGTCTGCAGGACTGTTCTGTGAAAGTCAGTGACCCAAATTGCGCAAAAACATTCCTCGAAAGCAAATCATGTGACGTGGGTCATTTGTTCCTGAGTGATCTGTGCGAGAACAATGCCAGCTCTGTCCTTGGAAAGGCGAGGTGGCCCTCGGTCTTAATTATAGACACGACGAAGGCCTGATCCCAGACGAGGGCGCAGCTTTGACTTTAAGAATAAAAAGGCACTGGTGCCTCTGAAAATCCTTTGTTCATTCTCGAAGAGAAGGCTCCATGCCACTCGGTCTCATTTTTCCACCCCTGTAGAATGCAGGGTTTCATCTTGTCCGTGAACAGCCTCCCACGACCTCGAGCTCCAACAGAACCACTCACGACGGGATGATACAGAGCCTGCCTGGGAGAGCCGCGGACCTGCTCCATGTAGGAGCAAGAATGCTGCCACAGAAGAAGGCAGAGCCTGCTTCAGGGAGGCCCTGAACCATGGCAGGCAGTCCACCCCACACAGGAGTTGTTCCCAGGCAGGGAGTCCATCACGTGCCAGTTCTAGGGTAGTCCCAGAGCTTCAGCATTGCTCCCCTCGCCCACGTGATCCTGGTGCATACAGGCATTGAAGAGTGGCACCTGAAATGCTCTCCACCTGGGGTGCACAGGCATCGAGGGGCTGCACCTGGATGCTCTCTGCCTGGTGGGCACACAGACATTGAAGCGTGGCACCTGAAATGCTCTCCACCTGGGGTGCACAGGCATTGAGGGGTGGCACCTGGATGCTCTCCACCTGGAGTGCACAGTCATTGAGGGGCTGCACCTGGATGCTCTCTGCCTGGTGGGCACACAGGCATTGAAGAGCGGCGCCTGAAATGCTCTCCACCTGGTGTGCACAGTCATTGATGGGCAGCACCTGGATGCTCTCCATCCTTTACTGCCCCTGAGATAAGAATCCCAGAATGAAGCCACTGAGAACCCATCAAAGCCCTCAACGCAGCTTGTGCCTGGCACACACAGAGGGTTCCAAGGCGCAAATAGAGACTAACTTCTAAGTGACAATCTCCCTGTTCCAAAAGCAGATTCTACAGCCTCACCCAGCTCCCCAGTAGGATTCCCATCCTAATAAGAGGCAACGCCCAGAATGCCAAAGTAATACGATCCCCAGACACGAATCACCCACTTAAGGGTGTATTGAAATGTCTGAATTGGACCCCACGTGAGACGCTAATGTGTGTTTAACTGGAAAAAGAGCATGACTTAGGAATAGCCAAAGACCCCAGGCTTGCAAACCCAAGTCTCTATGGGGAGGGTCCTCTGATTCCCCATACCCATGGTGTTAAAACTAAAGCTGCTTTTCTTGGCTGTGAACTGTCTCCCCACCAGCTTCCCCAGGAAACGGAGAAAAGCGGGTGAGCAAGAGGCGTTAAGATCAGCTGAGCTTTCCTCGACACCGAGCCCTCTGCAGGTCACTTCACATCAGCTGTTCCACGTTCATCCTCAAGTAGCCTGGAAAATAGCCTCAATTATCCCCTAGGATGGTGAGAAGTCAACACGGTAAGGAGCCAGTTATCAGGGTCCACGTGACTCCAGAACTGCATTCTTTCTGGTAGCTTCTCTCCCAGCCATGGACACCTGAGCAGAATCTTAATCTACGAAAAGAAACAATACAAGTCCCCACTTTTGAGAAAAGCAAGAGTTACTCAAGCCTTACTTTTCAAAGGCATTAAGAAGCCTATGCCTCCAGAGACGAAATTCATTCCTGGGAAGCTTTTAGTCATTTTATTTTCTTGTTCCACCAGGAGCTGAAAATATTTTCTTAGACCAAAAGTTTCCATTTCTCCAACAAAAAGGGAAAGAATGTGTCACAGACCTGTGCTATCTACCAGGAACTCCTTCCCCTCCTCCTGAACTTCAGTATGTCCAGTTTCAGTATGTCACAGAAAGCCATCTGGCCTCCCTAACTGCCACTGCTCAAGGGACAGATCACACAAGCAGAGCACAGGCCGGGTCGGTTTACAAAGTGACAACATTATCTTCTAGTTCACCTTGGAGGAGTATGAGCCAAACTATAAAGCCCATCAATTCTAGCCTGAACTCATTAGAAGCTACTCTGCTATACAATTTCCAGATTCACCACAGGTACAGCCGTGTCCCCAGGGACAAAGTCACAGTGTGTGTAAAACACACAAAAATCCCCTAAGTTGAGGCTTTCTCCAATGCCCAGCGTTAACAACCTGTGCTGATGCATGGATACACACGCCCGTAGGGAGTGCAATGTGCCGGAGCCTCTGGAACACGCCTGGGACTGGGGCCTGGGTGGAAGGAGAAGCTGCTTCTCTGCAGGACCCTTGAGCATTGCTTGCATTTTGCTTGTTTACTTTGTGATTGGGTTCCTTCTTCTAAATAATAAAACCACTATGTCTTCATAAATGCATTCTTCAAACCCAGAGAGATTCTTCTTCTGGGATTCGCCCTAAGGAACCCTTCCTCTGCAGCAATCCCGCCCCCACTAGCGATAACAGCAGATGAGAGAATCAAGGGTGAGGGCCTCCCACAGGCACAGCTAGAAGGGGTCCAGTGCCATGGTAGATGACGTAAGCAAGGCGTTCTGTAAACACTGCCCGATCGGAACCTGCTGAGGTGGAGCCTGTCCTGTGAACACACACGCCAGGTGGACTCAGGCTCACATGAGGGAGCTGTAAGCCAGGGAAGCACAGTGCAGGTGCACGGGCAGTTCCCACGGGGGACTCACGGAACGTGACCCGACTGACCAGAGCATGGGCTGTTCCCAGGCCCAGCAAGTCACCATCATGACCAGTTCCTGAGTGAGGAGGGCTGAACGCCTTGACCCACCTGCGCCCTCCAGGAGCAGGAATGTGGACTACGTGGACAGGGCTCCAGTCAGTCCCCTGACTCCTGAGTCCCCCCAGAGCCACCCTTGAACGCCCTGCGCTGCCTGCAACGTGACGGCGACAGGGTCCACACTGCACTCCCAACTCGCTCTCTCCCGTGTGCTGCACATTTCTCCTGTGTGTGCTTGAGCCGTTTTTAATCTGTGGTGTGTCTACTCAGCACAGCACCCACCAGCCAGGCCTTGAGGCCCAACACACACTTCCACAGCCGCGTAACTCACGGGCACCTGGGCCTCCGCTGAAGCTTCTCCCACCACCTCTGTGGAAATGGATAATATTCTGAGATGTCAAGGTAAAAATGTTTTCATTTGCAACTGCTTGTCTTTGTGCTTCAGTATTTTTTTTCAATATTGGGCAATAGAAAGAAGTAAGAAAATCTAGGGGAAAATAGTTGCTGAGGCTCTTACACGCCTGCAGCTGCCAGCCTCAGGTTCTCCTTCCAAGTCTGTGCCTTGGTGGGACCAGCCTGATCATTCTTACCTACGACTTCATGATAAACACATCATGCATATTTGAAACTAACTTCCAGAATACATGTGTTGAGTACCCACACTTCACTAGGGTGACCTTGATGATTAAACGAAACAAATGTATTTGAAAACGCTTCATAGTTTTATCGTGTAATGTTAATCTTATACATTAGTAATTAACAGATATTGGCTGAATTCCTGAACCAAAGTTCAAAGAAGATTCCCTCTGGCCTCTCCTGCGCGGAAACCCCTCCCTGCCCTTATAGTCCGATAAAGCAATACAGTTTCCAAGCGTTCTGAGAACTGCAAATAATTGCTGTTTCACAGCTCCTCGGTGGGGGAGAGCCAGGAGGGCTGCAGGCAGGGGATCAAGCTTGTTTTAGAAAGGAGGAAACAGCACCACTGGTGCCTAGGAGAGGAGAAGGAGGAGCAGGCCACAGCCCCCTCGCCAGCCAGCAGCCTCTCCCAAAGGACAGGGAGCTTGTTTCTCAACTGACTGAAGGCATTAAGATACCAGGGGCGTGCAGCCTCACACATTAGCACTGATTAGCTTCCAAGTCACCCATTAGCACTAGATGCTCAGAGGTGGAAGCCACTCCAGGAAGAATCCCTCCACCCGCCTCACCTCCACAGGGACTGCAAAACGCAGGAGCTTGTGAGCATTGATTCCAGGAGAGTGTGCTCCTTCTTTCTTTAAAGAAGCCCATCACCCAAGAAAACATTCCAACCCACTGGCTGACGGCCCCAATCCACGTAGGGTATGCCCCGCTAAGGAGCTTGGTCACCCCCAGGGTGGGCAGGGGTAAGTTAGGCCTTCCGGTTCCAGTCCCCGCTACCTCACCCTTTTCTATTTCTCTTTCGTACTTGTTCTCCGCTGCATGAGGTCTGTCAGAACAGAGGTCCCTGTGTAGATTATAGACAAACACACAGACTTGCCCAGGGAGGGAGGCAAGCGGGTAACGGGGTTGGATGGGGTTTGCCCTCTGCCTGCCCCAAGGCTGGGAAGAAGGGGGTCTGGGCAGAGGATGGAGCAGACTCAGAGGAAGGGCGGACACTCTTGCAGAGACTTCCTCCACCTAGCTCTTGTCCCCTGGGGATTTGGAGGCAAATCACAGCTTTGCCCCACGTGCACCTCCCAAAAGACGAGGTCTTCCTCCCCTGTCTGAGGCCCCCCACAAGCACTGCGCTCACCCCCAGGCTAATTCCAGCCTTTGCTTCATGCTGTGAGAACTTGCAAGCAAGCGAGTAAGAGGCAAGGGTTTTATTTCCTGTTTGGACAGGTTCCCAGAACAGATAGAGAGTCTTTCTGGTCTCAATTTATACAAACGTCCATGGGGCACTTTGGCATCCAGAGTCTCTGTTTAAAGGCGCCCCAAACAACCCCCTGGACGAAGCTGGTTCTGTTCTGCCTTACAGATGGGCAGACACGAGGCTAAATGCCGTGTCAATTCTCATGGAGAGCTGGGGCCTCATGTCCTCATATTATAAGCGGTGATGACACTGGATTTATAATTTCATTAAATCAAAATTTAAATATTAAACTCTAAAAATAAAGTACAAGAAACGTTTTGCCCTAAAATCATTCAGCAAGGAGTGAGCGGGGAGTGAGCATGTTACTTAGAGAAAACCAGATAGATTATTCTATGTAGATACTTTTATAAGAATATGAGAGCATCTTATTCTTTGTAGAACAAGGGCTCACACAAGAAACTCTTATAAGCACACAAAGCAGTGTCAGTTACAAATTTAAAATCAAATAGTACCAAGGGGGAGCTCCTTTTTCGGCACTTTAAAAATTCAGCCACAGTGGCCAAGGAATATTCATAGGAATAAATGTCACTCATGTCACAGAAGGAAAAGCTCATTCCTGAGCCAATCAAGACACAGCCGCCAACACATTCCGCCACTTAAAATGGCCACAGATCGGATGACCGGTGGCTCAGCAGTTTGGTATGAACAGCTGAGACAAGCTGTAATTTGTAGGTTTATCTCATTGCTCTTTTCCTGGAGAATATTAATATTTCATTTGTTTAGAATTTCCCAGGACCAACAAGAACACTGAGAAAAAAGTTGGTCTTGGAAATTTCCTTTTCCCAATTTTCCCAGATATTTGCACATTCATGCAAACTCCAAGTCCATCGTAGGGGACCTGCACTGGCAGATCACTGAGTTGTGTTATCCCGAGGCGGATTAAACTTTATTTCGCAAATTCGTCCATTCAGTTCAAAGCCCATGTAGTTCCCAATGTAAAGTTTAAATGTTGCCAACACCAGCATCAACGTGACAGTTTTCATTCTCGAAAAAGGAAAACTGTTCTTTTCTTTTAAAAACGGTGATCACTCGGCTTGGGAACCAGCTGATCAGGAACTCAGCCCGACCTACTCACCCTAAACAGTCACAGCACACACAGGGTAGAAAGCGGACAGCCCCACACATCCACGAGCTGTCCCAAATGATGGCCTATGGTCTATGAAAACTCCCACAACCTTTGGAAATCCAAGAAGAGAAAGCTTCTCTCTGAAAGACTTGGAGAGGCCGGGACATGGCATCCCCGTGCGCCTGTGCCCAGCTCCACTTCCCAGCCCAGGGCTCACCCTGCTGTGGTGGCCACAGAACACCTGAACCCGTCTCTTTCACTAATGTCCAGTCGAGCCCAGCAGCAAATTCTGCTGGCTCTACCCTCAAAATCCATCCAGAGCACCTGCTTCTTCCCACTCCCCTGCTCCCTCCTGCTCTCAGGCCCGTGGTCCTTTCTGGGTTCTGGCAAGAACTCCCCACCAGGCCTGCCAGGCCCTGCAGCTTGTCTGCAGTCAGGGTCATTCCCCTAGAGGTGAAGATGGGTCCCTCCTTCTCCCCTCAGCCCTCTGGGCTCTCCTGGCCTCCCTCCAGCAATGCCACTGTCCTTACAATGGCCTGCGGGGTCTCCGTGGTCTGCAGGGCCATAGCCATGCCTATGACGACTGGTCCCCTGCCAGCCCTGCAGCCCAGGGCCCTGATCCACCTCTCAGAGCCTCTGTGTCAGGCCCCGCCCCCACCCCACAGCTCCGGGTCCCCTCCTGGCCTTCAAGCCTTGCTCATGGGACAGCTCCATGAAGGTCCACCTGGCGTCTATTTCACGATGCAATGGGCCCACCCCTCCCTGCACCCAGCACTGCTGCTGTGGCTGGCTGTGCCATTCACTCATCGATTGCCTCCTGATGCCAAAGAGTGGGACCTGGAAGGCGGTGTCCTGGTCTTGGCCCAAAGCTTCCCAAGCCCCCAGAACAGCTCCTAACGCAGAGCAGGCTCTTGGTGAGCAGGGCCGAGGAGCACGCTGGAAGGAGAGCTTTCCTAGAGAAACTCAGATTCATGTGGGGAAATGAGGTAGGATGCCCTGCAAATTTCAATCTCAACCATCGCCTTTTAACAATCGGTTCGAGTGAATTTTCAGAGGGAGTGACAGTCCCAGCAGCAGAAAGGCCCCGTGCAGGCTCCTGGGAGGAGGAGGCAGGAGGGGGTCCCACATGCAGAGGCGCTGATGGACCCCCTGACTCAGGGAGGGGCACCACCAGGCAGACGCCATGCTCAGGCTGCTGGAGTGAGCATCAGGAAGGGCTGGCTCAAGCCACCACCCCAGGCAGAGTCAGAAGCAGGAGGAAGAGAAGGCAAGAAGAGAGGGAGTTGCTGAAGATTTCAGGGGGAGGAGACAGGGCAGAAGCCAGGCAGAAGAAGAGAAGCCAGGCAGAGCCCGACTTTCTGCCAGGCTGGAGGGGACAAAGACGCCCTCCCTCACTAAATGCCAGGCTGGAGGGACAAAGGTGTCCTCCCTCACTAAATGCCAGTCACCAAATGCCAGGCTGGAGGGGACAGAGACACCTTCCCCCACTAAACCTGAGGCAGCTCCTTGGAATCAACCAGGCCCTGTGCTTGGCAGGCCCTCAAGAGTAAGAATCCCAGCAGCTCAGCCCAGCTCCAGCCCCACCCTGGATAGCAGGTGGGCTCCTCCACCCTCCATTCCCAAGGATGTCTGGTGGCCACAGCCTGCCTTCAGCCAGGACCCTGCTGGGTGGGCTCGGCCTGGACCCCCCACCCTGTGTCTCCCCTTAGTAATTTCCCATCCACCCCACCTGCTCCTCAAAGCTGAGCCTGGTCTCTCTCCCCCCGGGAAAGACCCCGTCACTGTGGTCCCTGAAGGAAGTCTTCCTTACCGTCATTAACAAGTGTCAGGATAACTTTTTAACAGGATCCAGTATATAAAAGCTTTTTAAGAGAGAAAACAAGACTTTCATTCTCAGCAGGCTTCTGGGGAGAAGAGGCCGGGATGGTCAAGGCTTGCGTTCCCCGCCCTGTGCTCCTCCGAGCTCCCTCTGGGAATCAGGGGGCACCTTTTCCTCTGAGGAAAGGAGGCGTAACCGTGATGCACTCACTGCTTTCCAGCTTAGTCAGAACAAAATCAATGAAATTGTACACGCCAACATCTCACTTATTTTTACGTTATTTATACAAACATCCCTCGCGTTTTCCTGGAAGGGATTTGATATAACGTACTACACACACAAGCACACACACTCCACAATCCCATGACACACAAACATATCAACATAACGTGCAGCTTCTTATTGGAGTCTCACAAAAACTCAGTCCTATAGAGAAGATGAAATTGTTACTATCTGCCTCTTGATAACTGTTTTCATGAAGTGTTAGTGGCTCATCCAGAGTCACGTGGTAAATGTGGCTTTCTGGCTCCTGGACAAGGGTGTGCTCCGTAAGTTCCACTATATCAGGAACTATATAAGGCAGCCACGTTTGCTGGAAAAATTAACGTCAGCATCGTGGGAAAGGGTCACGATATACCACTGATGAAAAACACTGACTGCATAATGGCAGGGTCTTCTGGGAAAAGAAAAAACCATGTATGCAGAGAAACAGAAAAAGAGGAGCAGGGTCTCACTTTTACTTTAAAAATGAAGGGTGTGTGTCGCATGAGGAAAGAAGAAATGCCAGCTTTGCAGCCACATACTGACTCTGGGTGCCGGGCGTATGGATGATCGTTTTTCTTTTGTTTGACTAGATTTCATGTACTTTTTTGATTTGTTATTAGAAAGAAAATGAAGGTAATCATTCTTTGAAGAGGCTGAACTTAGGGTGTGTTACTGGAACCCGGCAGCATGTGTGATGGAAACCTTGTACCACACGGCTGTCCCCGCCCAGATGCTGTTACCGTTCCCTAAGCTAGCGATGGTCTCTATTCCCAGGATTTGCATTCCTCTGGCCAGACACTAAGGAAAAACAGAGGGAAGCGTCCAGCACCAGTTCCATTAACTCATAAACGCTATTTAAAGTCACCCAGGGTGCAAACAGACTGCTGTGATTCGGCCTCAGTTACTCATCTGACTCCTTCCCCGGGGTCTGCCGATACCCGGACGCCGGGTCCAGAGCCCCAGCACGGCCGGCCGCACCTGTTGATCAGCAGCGTGTGCACGCCATAGTTGCTCTCGATCCGGTACTTCCCTGGTTCCGCCGCCTGGCAAATCAGACTGCCATCTTTGTACCTACATGAGGGAAGCGTGTTTTTAGTTTGAAGGCAGGGTTGTATTTCGTGTGCGTGTGATTCTGCTGCAGCTCCCCCGTACCCTCTGACATGCTACTGCCCCATTTCTGCAAGTTTCCCTTAGAGCCTCAGGCGGGAGGAGGGCAGAGCCCTAGGGGTGAGGCCCCAAGCTCATCCTGGTTTTGATTTCTGAGATGAGAGCAGCATCGCCTCATTCGGACTCTCAAGGGATTCCCAACCTGCTTGATCCAAGATCTGCTTGGTCTTTGTTAGGAATTCAGGACTTGTCATTCCATAAGAAAAACTAGGGTGCTGGGTCCCTACTTAAGCTGTAGTGTAGCTCATGTCTCAGGGAGCTCTGCAGGACCCAAGGCACTGACCCTGGTTAAAGGAAGGTGGCTTCACAGCTCCAGTGCCGGGGGCGGGGGGCAGGGGGACAGGACCACATCCACCCCAGCACCTCCGCAGTAGAAGCAGGTGAATCTCAGCCTCCTGAGCCTGCCTTGCCAAAAACTGCAGCATTCAGCCATCAGCCACGATGGGCCTGGCTGTGGCTCAGTCTCAACCCCACATGTAAATGCGCATAGATATATGTATAACTTTAGCAATACACATGGATACAAAAAGGGTCTCAAAGGCTTAAATATATAATTCTTCAACTATCACAAAATTTGATGAACTGCAGCCCTGCGGTCCCAAAGCTTTAGAGTTTATGCCTTCCACTTAGGAGTGTTCCATATTTAAAAGCAGACTCTCGGCTTTGCATACAATTAGCAATCATGCACTCACCCTTGCAAAGGGGACAAGAGCCATGCTCATTTCAGGGAAGTGACTTTTAAATAAAAACCCTGTGGGCTGGGCAAGGTGGCTCATGCCTATAATCCCAGTACTTTGGGAAGCCAGGGAAGGTGGATCACTTGAGGTCAGGAGTTTGAGACCAGCCTGGCCAATATGGTGAAACCCCGTCTCTACTAAAAATACAAAAATCAGCCAGGCATGGTGGCGCATGCCTGTGGTCCCAGCTATTAGGGAGGCTGAGGCAGGAGAATCGCTTGAACCCAGGAAGTGGAGGCTGCATTGAGCTGAGATCACATCATTGTACTCCAGCCTGAGTGACAGAGCAAGAATAAAAAATAAAAAATAAAAAAAAGGCCGGGTGCGGTGGCTCAAGCCTGTAATCCCAGCACTTTGGGAGGCCGAGGCAGGTGGATCAGGAGGTCAAGAGATCGAGACCATCCTGGTCAACATGGTGAAACCCCGTCTCTACTAAAAACACAAAAAAATTAGCTGGGCATGGTGGCACGTGCCTGTAATCCCAGGTACTCGGGAGGCTGAGGCAGGAGAATTGCCTGAACCCAGGAGGCGGAGGTTGCGGTGAGCCGAGATTGCACCATTGCACTCCAGCCTGGGTAACAAGAGCGAAACTCCGTCTCAAACAAACAAACAAAAAAACCTTCTGAACAATTTGTTGATTCAATGTCATGAGAATAAACATGTCTGCCTATCAGTTAAAGGGGACGTTCAGAGTTTCTATAAACATATTTCTGCATAGAGTTTCAAGCCAAGTGGCCGCCAGCACAGGCTCAATGGTTTTTGTCTCCTTAATCGGGATCTTCCTTAAACAAAAGGCAGAATGGCCCTTTAAAACCCCTGGGAACAGAGCCCCTCACCACTGCACCACGGGTGTGGGAAATCCTTGCACGGTAAAGCAGAGCTTCACAGACATCCTCTCCCAGACGGTGTGGGACCGCAGCCGCACCAGGATCTCGGGGGCCCTGCTTATCCGCTCTTCAAACGAGTGCCTCTCCCAGGCCAGCTTGTCCTCCACCTGCCCGGAGAAGCAAGGATGGTCAGAGGTTTTTAGGCAGAGAGCCACACTCTGCCCGTAGCCACGCAGGCACCACGCAGACAAGCTAAGATCCATTCCAAGCGTCCAGGGACCCAGCCACCCGGAGACCCTCCTACCATCTGCTGAATGGCGTATTTGTCCAGCTTGTCGCGGGCCTGGGAGCGTGCCAGGTGGACGTTCTCCTCCATGTGGGCCAGCTCGCTGAGAAAGCGCTGTCGCTTGGCCTCGCCATAGGCGGCCACCAGGGACTGGTACCTGCAGAAGCCAAGAAGCAGACTCATTTTCAGGAATCGCAGAGAAAAGCACGTGAGCCCTGAAGGTTGATAAGAGCAGGCCATCCCCTCCCCTGGGCCTTCCTTAAGTGTGTGCAAGAAGAAAACAGGAGCCATGCTACTTCTGCTCATATGTATCTATCTGCCTTTTACGAGTATGTTTTGGTGTGTGAATGCCATACACGATGAAGTTGCAAGGAAGAACCTGTACATGATTTATTAATACAAAATACAGCAGCCACACGCCCCCAACTTTCCTTCACCACTGACAGTGCACAATCGCAACCCCTTGGAGGCCCTAAGTGATGCTTTGGAGAATTGCTGTAAGCACAAAAGACAACAGGTACCCACACCCGCTGAGAGAGCCAGGCAGTTAATCTGAGTCTCTTAAAAACGGGGAGACAGTTACTCATCTTCCTGTGCACGGAAACTCACAGGCAGCAGGTGCTCAGTAAAGACCTCAGGGAGCCTTTCTGGATTTACAAAAGGAAGGCCTTGGTTCTTTCCGAGGTCTGAGATTCAGCACAGTCAGGTGCTGCTGGGCTGGAGGTGCTTTTGACTTCAGTTCCATGATTTGAAAATTAGGAAAATGGTGAGCTCCCATGTGCGAGTTTTCCTCTGCAGGGCAGTAAATAAAAACCATTTGTTTTCCTGGAAAGGAGGCAGTTTCTGAGTGATTTTAAGATGAATTAAAGTCTTTTGAGTTTAAAAAAATACAGATAAGAAATGTCTGAATGCAAAAATAATAGCAATAATAATAAAGGATTAAATAAAGGATTCAGCATCTTCACTCCGTAGGGACTGAGAAATGTTCACATCTCTCATGGCTCACATGCCATCTTGAGAACCCCACAAATCACACCCCAACACGGGCAGGCCCGGGCTGCCTCCATGCTCCATGCTCTGAGATGCTCTGGAACTCTGCAGCAGCTCTTCCAGCCTCATCTCCCACCCTCACCATTGCCTTCCCAAGGTGCAGTGGAAATTAGGATGCTTGCTGTTCTGCTGCCCTCTTGGATTCTGTCCCACTCCTGCGAAAAGTCTCACTGTCATCCCTTTCAATCAACATTCCATCCTCCTCAAGGCCCCTCTCCAATGCCATCTCTCCCGTGGAACCACTCCTCATCCTCCTCCCTCTGCTTTGAACCCCAGACCCCTTTTTATTTCTCTTATGGCCTTTACACTCATAATTTGCATACATTTTATCCTTCCCAGAAGAAAGGACTGGCTACTTCTTACCTCTGTATTCCCCAGACTCAGTGCACAGAAGATGCCTAATGATACTCAGCAGTCCAAGTTAGGCCGGGGAAGGTTCCTTCCCAGGTGGCAGGGATGGGAAGCTGCAGAGCCGGCCTGGGAAGGAGGTGGCAGAGGGAAAGGTGGCCACACAGGAGCGCTGCCTGTGGCACCGTGTGAGCTACCAAGAGGCTGCTCGGCCAGGCCTCATCGCACAGTAAGTCCCAGTATCGGAGTTGGAGGGGACTGCGGCATCACGGCTGCCCAGAGATGTGGGGAGTACGGTGGGAGAGCCGCTGTGGGTTGGTGGTGAGGCCTGTCCCAGGCCCAGGGTGCAGGGCCTCTGTCCAAGGGCCTTCCCCAACCTCACACAGCTATGATGGGCCAGCACCTCCCCAGCAGCCAGTAAGAGTAAGGCCTGGTGTTAGGCGTTTGGGACGTTCACGACCAAAACTGCAGAAAACTCCGCAGCCTCTGACAAAAATAAAGCGGGAGGAACCATAAAATATAACCATGCAAGGAATGTTGATTGACCTCCTTAGGAATCCAGGATCTCACCCCGCGCCTCCCTGTTCTGCTCCCAGTCAGACACGCTGCCTTTCCCTGCAGTGTTTAGGGAACCGTCTCTTCCGGCCTCAGCTGTTCAGCATGTCCACTGCCTGGGACAGATTTCTCCCAACTCCTAACGGGCTGGCATCTGCTCCCCCTGTTTTCAGCACCAGGGTCTCTCCCTCAGAGGCTCTCCTGGGGCCCCTCAAATCACAGCCCTCCCAGTCTCGTTCATGCTTCCTCATCCTCCCCTTGCAGAACTTGTGCCACTGCTGCACGCACATGTGTGTGCATGTCGAATGACATGAGCCCTGCCCTGTGACTGTGAATCCCAATCAAGTGGGAAAATGCCCACTTGTTCCCCCAGTATCCAGGTGCCAGAAGGAGTTCTAGGCGTGTGTTCAAGGAATGAGCGAAGGTGTCACATGGCCTCAGAGATCCTGCAGGGAACAAGCCTTCTTACTGGGAATGAATCCCACTGAATTGCAGGGACCCAGAAGACAAAGCCTGGTCGGTGCCACTCAGTGCTGTGATGAGCTCAAAGGATCAGACGTCTTCTCTTGTCTCTGTTTACATTTCTATGGGCTCTTTATGCTTGAGTTAAGAGAGCCTCCGCTAAATCTTAAGTCAACAGCTCCACCATCCCCGAACCCTCTGTGATTCAGAATAACTATTTGGTCTGGAATTCCTCCCACACCTGGCCCCAAGTCAGGACGTTGCGGAAATATTCCTGCCGTTGGTGATCAGTTGACTGTGCCGCCAGCTCACGCGCAGAGTAACATCATCTGTCTTGCACTGACCGTAAATGACTAGCTCCGGGACAGGCAGCTTGCAAGAGTTGGGGAGGCCCATTTTTCACCGGACTGAAGGAAGACGTCCGAGGGATGTTTCCGATGGGTCATATGTTCCAGAAGGATGTGTTGAGTGCCTTCGATGCACCAATGTCTCTTCAGTAGTTATTTTACACAGGGACATCAGCTGTAACTCACACCAGTGAGCCCACAATTTCATCTTTTGCAAAGGACCAACTTGTCCAGTGCATTAAATTAATATCCACCCTGAGAGATAAGGGCTAAAAACATGCTGGCGATCACTTGCAGCCGTAGGAGTGCTGAATCCCAGTACGGGCTGGAATCCATGGAGTTGCTCATGTCACTCAGCACAGGCCTCACTCACCCCTCCAGGCCCTTCTGCACGACGGTAACAGACCAGGCTTCACAATAAATCTCAATTCGTGCTTGTCCAACCCATTGAGATCCCAACGACGTGTGTTTACTTTTAAAGGAGGGAAGAACTGATTTCAAAAAGATCTTCCCCGTGGAAGTCATGCACGTGGGCTGGGAGAATACAACGCTGTGGGGCTGCTGACGACAATCTCACAGAAAGCGTGAGGCGTGGGCTCACAGAGCTGGGACAGTCCCTGGCCTTGGTCCCCGCCTCTCCTACGTACAACAGACTGGAATTTAACATGAGCGTCTGAGCGGCAGTGAGAACACAACCCATCACCAGTTACTCAAGTCTCTTCTTTGAGTGAAATTTCCAATAGCCAAGGCTGTCATCAAAGTCATTGCTATGGAAACCATGTGAATCACAGCCGCTCACTGACCATTCAAGTTACTACCTTACCAGCGGGGAGACTGAGTGGTAGGAGTGCAACATGTTCAAGGTCACGTCAACGTCTAAATGATAAATATAAAACGATAAGCTCACGGGGGTTCACGCCTGTAATCCCAGCACTTTGGGAGGCCGAGGCGGGTGGATCACGAGGTCAAGAGATCGAGACCATCCTGGTCAACATGGTGAAACCCCGTCTCTACTAAAAATACAAAAATTAGCTGGGCATGGTGGTGCACGCTTGTAATCCCAGCTACTCGGGAGGCTGAGGCAGGAGAATTGCCTGAACCCCGGAGGTGGAGGTTGCGGTGAGCCAAGATTGCGCCATTGCACTCCAGCCTGGGTAACAAGAGCGAAACTCCATCTCAAAATAAATAAATAAATAAAACGATAAGCTCAAGTGTTCCATGGTAACCCCCAAAACCTAACTATAGGCAGAAGAACCAAATAATCCAATGCGTAAAAATCCGGATTGTCTGAACATTTACGTTTCAAAGAGATTCTTTCACAAAAGAAATCTGCACTTTACCCTAGAACTTATTCACATGGCAAAATTATCCTGTGACGTTTAAACACAGTTTAAATGTTTTCAAATAAAGGTTAGTCTTCTTGGCTATACATTGTATATATTCAACAGATCACTTTGTCATTCTGAAACTTTCAAATGAAACATGTTTCCTCAAATCTCCTTTTTCCTTCAGGTTTCAAGTGCTTTGGAGATAGAGAGAAAACTCCCAGAAGCAGTAGGGAGATGAGGGAAAACGGAGCAGGCGTACAACAAAGCTGTTCATTTCGTCCTTAAAAGATCAAAGTAATGTCCCACCTGTTTCTCCGTCACCCGGAAATAATTTTAAGGCCGGCATTTTTATTGATCCGCCCTGTTCCTATGACACTTCACCCCATGAGCCGCCTCTGTTGAAATGTAAAACATGACAATTTATAGAATCCCTTCCCCACTCTTGAGTTTCCACATGACAGCTGTCTGAAACCCTGGCTCCCACTTCGGAAGATGACCTTGCTTGCATCTGCAGCCCTTCACGGCTGTTCCTCCATAGCTGCCAAGGTTGCAAGTGGAAATTCAGAATTCATCTCACGGGGCAGGTCTGACGTTTTCAAGCGTGCTTACCCTGCTCTGTGTGGAAAGGGGCTGAGCGCGGCTTGGAAGCCACAGGCCCCGGAGCTCTCAGCCCGGCTGTGACGTGCGTGAAACGCGGAGCCCTGGGGAGTGCCATGAGCACTCTGGACAGCAACGCTGTCTTCCGCAAAACGGTGGGAAGCTGGCGCCCAGTGGTTTCCTTGTTCAGATTAACTGAGATAATGGTGGTAAAGAGAAGCAGGTGATGGGGAAACAGCAGTGGGCTGCCTCTGGCCACAGACCCGGCCTGTGTTCCTGGGCCTTCCCTCTCAACTAAGGTCGCTCTTCCCTCCCTGCCCCACTGTCCCTCCACTGCGACCCCACTCAGGGCACGGGCAGAGTCGGAAGCCGTGCGCTCACCTGTTTCTGCTCTCCTGCTCCTCCTCTTCCTGCGTGCTTATCCGCTTCGCGCAGATCCTGCAGGTGGTTCTTCCCAGGGACGTCTGGCTGGAGGCTCTCGCCGAGGACGACTGCTGAGTCAGGGACTTCTGGGAAGACGTCTGGGCGGAAGCTCGCCTTCAGAAACAGGGACACCATTAGGAGATGCACACGCAGGCACAGTTTGAAAATTTATCTTCACACGCATCACCCAAAGCACACATACACACAGAGCACACACAAGCACACACACGCACAGGCATACAAGAGGCATGCATTACACACACAGATGCACACGTGCACATACCCACACGTGTACATGCGCACACATGCACACATACACGTGTGTACTCAAATGCATGAATGCAGGGACACAGCTGCCCACAGGGACACAACGGGCCCACCAGCACCCACAAACGCACACACTCGTGTGCACACACAAACACACCTACACACGCACTTGCACACAGGCACACCGAAGCCCGTGTCCCTGTGTCCACACCCACACGCCCACACACACCCGTGCTGGGTGCTTTCTCCCTGAGCTCACTGCGGCTGGTGCCAGCTCCCCTCAGAGCCAGCCAGTCCTTCTGGCTCCGCACCAGGATTATATATATATCTTAAGGGATTTGACACTCCCCAAGGCTGCTGGGAGGGGCTGCAAATGTTTGGCTTTGTTTGGTACGAGGGATGGCAACTAAATAAAAGTACCCTAAGCGTTTCTAAATATAGGGTGTGGGTGACATGAGGCAGGCACCTGGCTGCAGAATGCCTGCCCTCGTTCCCTCCCGTTCTTCACCACGGCCTTCCAATCAGCCCGTTACAACTGCAGATTTGCTGCCACATAAACAGCGTCCATGGGGGCGTGTACTGCCATCCCGGACCTCCCGAGAAGCTTCCAGAAAGCACAACTGCACTCCAGACCCAGAGGCAGCGATGCGTTGACCTTGGCACATCCATGATTGATGTGGCAAAATCACTAATATCGCTGCCCATTCACTTCTCTGCTACTGACAGCCTTTCTCACTAGTTTCAATCTCGTTGCTCTTTATTTCTGGTGGCTTTTTAGATCCTATGTGATGAGCAGTAAATTCAATGAGCTCATACAAAGGACTTCCTGCCTCCCCACCTCAACCAGGAGCTCGGAGCTGGGCCAGCAGGACCCGCCAGGACATGGCACGAGCTCCACAGAGTGCTGCTCCACAGCAGGACGTAAGCACAGGAGACGCTGCCATCCCTGCTGTCTGACTCCCTGCAAACCAGCGCCTCCCAGGGTTGACGGAACTGGAAAGGCCTGTAAATGTCGGACCCCCATGATCAAAGCTCTGTGAGCCTCAACAGCGAATGTCTGCTTACTTTTTTGACGCGTACTCGTCCAGCAGGTAGCGTGTTTGAATATTACGATAGGACTGGTCGAAGTGCCTGTGTCTCTTCTGGTAGAAGGGGACGGCCACAAGTGACATCTTGGCGTGCTCCTACAAAGACAGTCACACACAGCACTGAGCTCCCTCAAAAGCATCGTGGGCCCTCTGCAATTTCTGCGTCATTCCAAAGGGGAAAATGAACTCCAGCTAATGAAACCCACATGGGAAGGGAAAAAATGAACGATTACGTAGGCAGAAATCACCTTAGACCGGCAGTCAGGAAGCCTGTTAACGGCTTTCATAACAGTGAGAAGATTGGGCTGAGTGTTTCGTTTGACCGTGAACTTGACAGGTATTCCTAGAAACCCTGGTGTGTTCGGGGCAAAGCTCAAAGCAAGGTGAGTGGGAAGGATGAAAATAATTAAAGCAGATTAGGGAAATAAACAAACACTTAGAACAGAAGAGACGCTCCGAGAAGAGCCAAGAGCCAGGGGAGACAAAAGGTGTCCTGGGAACCACAGGAGCAGAGGACAGCCGAGCGGCCCACGAGGCAGAGGACATTTGAGAGGAGCCGTGGTGGACAGCGGGACTGCCAGGCAGAAGCTCGAAAGGAGGGCGGCCCATGAGCTAATGTCGGGGCGGAGAGTCCAGGATCGTGGGAGACATGCAGGGGATGTGACCAGAAATCACTCTGGAAAGACGCAGCCACATGCGGAGGTGGCCGGTGTCTGCCTGGGGAGCCAGGAGTTGCCCATCATGCAAAGGGGGCATGGAAAAAGTGCCTGGCTGGAGGTGCCCCCTGGACTCTGCCGTCTGAAGTCTCACTGTTATGTAGACAAGTGTGGCAGGAGGTGAGCGGGAAAGTTAGGACTGAGACCGGCCTCAAACTTCAGGGCTGTGGGGAGATTTGAACATGTGGCTGAAATTCTCCCCAAACAAGAAATAATTGAGCTCCATCCTTTTCTCTGGGATCTCCCAGCATGACAGGTGTTAGACACGGCAATTTGTTACACATGTTCGCCCAAAATAGGTAAAACACCAATGTGCTGAGTTACCTGATCATCTCCACAAAGTTACATAGGGACTGTATTCCTTAATCTTCACAGTCACTAATTTCCCAAACAAGGTGCAAAAGGACTCCCAACGTGGGCTCGATTTTTGTCTTTTCTGTTTAAATGAGGAGAATCTGTCCTGATTTAAAGAGGGAACTCCTCAGCAAGGTCCCATGGCACAGCCCCAGGGGTGCTACCCACATCCCGGGGCCATGGGACCGAAACTTGGATGGACAACACCAAAGCGTCACTCAGAGATGAGTCTGTCGTTGTTCAGCTCTCCAGGGTAGGTGCCAGAAAACCTACAAGGACGCTGCTTACGATCTGTTTCCTCTGAACTCTGTGCTCTCCTGGAACTTGGAAGAATCCCTAGGGATTATCCAAACTCCTGTTCTACAGGGAGGAAAACAGGACACAAGGGCCAGAAGGAGAGACTGCTTCCCCAAACGCACGTTGAAGAGGCCGCCTCTGCCCCAAGGCCATCAACTCCTCGTTCTGGGCCTTTTCCACGCTGCCACACTAACTGTCTCAATACTGCCTCTTAAAATCCACCTCTGCAACTATCTTGCATGTTCTTCACATGTACCCCAAAACCTAAAATGCAATTAAAAAAAAACCCAACTAGTCAACCAACCACCGCCACCTTTGGAGGGCCCAGCTGTGTTTTAGAGTGTGCCAGCATGCATTCGACTCCAAGGCTGTGACAGAACGTCGCACCTGACAGAACACAGCAAAAGCATATCTCCTCCACCCGCCCCAATATTGAAGGTGGCATGGTAGTGAAGACGTCAGGCGCCTGGGTTTTGACATCTGGTAGACCTGGGATCAAATTCTGAGGACAAACTCTCCAGGACTCTGATGAGGCCTGGGGTAGCTTCTAGCTCCTGTAGCTCTGATGTTCCCTACTGAGTCTGCATCATACTTGGCACTGCCCTGGCACCCGGTAACACACGACCAAACGGGGAGCTGTCTCTGACACACTGCTGCCATTACTGCGGGTCAGGAATTCTGCCGAGAGGAAAAGCTATCTGACAGAATCCATGCATTGTTTTACTATTTGAAATTCTCCCCAGCTGCGTCTCAGTGGGATTTTCCAGTGAGTTAATCAAGGTGGGTCTTCAATAAACGTTTTCTGCTTATAAGCCCATTTACTCTCTCTGGAGTTTGCCAGCAGGATGCTGGGAAGAGCTCACCGGGCTGAAGCTGGACCAGGACGTTTCAGCTTCAAGCCAGTTTCCTTTCCAAGGTTCTTCTGGGACTGGCCTGACGAATACGGGGCAATTCCACTCCAGCAGACCCATGAACAATCCCCAGCACCTGCTGTGGCACCAGGAGATCATGTCTCATAACAATATTTACTTATATTTATGCTGAGTTAAACTTCAGATGTGTTTATATTTCTTGGCAAAGGGAAGAGTCAAATATGACCTATTAGGTCAAGGGAGAGAACGAGCTACATTGAAAAAAGAGGAGGATGCGCTGGATGGAACTCATCCTCCTTAGTCCTAAGATCTGAAACAACGTAAAACGGCTCAAGTCTTTTTTTTTTTTTTTTTTTTTTGAGACGGAGTTTCGCTCTTGTTACCCAGGCTGGAGTGCAATGGCGCGATCTCGGCTCACCGCAACCTCCGCCTCCCGGGTTCAGGCAATTCTCCTGCCTCAGCCTCCTGAGTAGCTGGGATTACAGGCACGCGCCACCATGCCCAGCTAATTTTTTTGTATTTTTAGTAGAGACGGGGTTTCACCATGTTGACCAGGATGGTCTCGATCTCTTGACCTCGTGATCCACCTGCCTCAGCCTCCCAAAGTGCTGGGATTACAGGCTTGAGCCACCGCACCTGGCCAACGGCTCAAGTCTTTACAGCCCACGGACCAGCTACCCTTCAACAGTCTGGAACGTCCCATCCAACATGTGTGTGCACAAGCAGTACCGCGTGTATCACTGACTTGACACCGGGCCTGTGGCCTGGAAGTCTTCTAACACTGTGTGTGCGAGGGGCTCCACTTTGTGGTGCCCAGCAAGGCAGAGCTGATCAACTGCGCACACTTCCTGCTCTCCTCACTCCCACTGTACCTGACTGTGGAGGGCTCCCCAAGGTGACTCCGGACGGGGGCAATAGGGCACTTTGCTGCTTTTATCCCTGCTCATGCATTCCCTGCTCACTTCATGCTCAGGACATGCTCACATCAAATCAGGAGGTGTCAGAGGCTCTGCAAAAGCCTTCACTCTCAGTTCCTTCCACAAGCATCGGGTCACCTACCTTGCACCAGCCAAGCCTGAATCAGAACCCTTGGATTTCAGCAATGGAAACACCTTAGAGCTCCTGGCTCGGGAGAGCAGCAACTTGGAGTCTTCAGTGCATGTGACTTCCAGTGCCAATGTGCCCTCAATTCCACTTTTACCAATCTCATGCCCAACCCAGAAAACAGCAGGATGACACGCCCAGCCTAACACCCTGAATGTGTGCCCCTCCACAATCTCTTCACTCCTCCGTGGACTTCCTACGTTAAAACTTCCCGAGCGTCCCTGACCCCGCCTGGGCCACCACCTCCTGTCCTGGCTGGGTGTGATGCTGTTTTTGGAAGCAAATCCCCACTGGCTCAGCATGTGCAGCATGTGCTGGGTGGCTGCAGCTCTGGTGGCAGGGAACCCTGGAGAGAACTTACCCAAATGCACCCTAGAGGACCAGCGTCCCTTGTCCAAAATGCTTGCACCAGAAGTCTTTCCAGTTTCTGATTTATTTTTCAGACTGTGAAATATTTGCATTTGTGCTTACTTTGGATTTGAGCAACTCAAACCTAAAAATCTGAAATCTGAGATGTTCCCATGAGCATTTCCTCTGAGAGTCACACCAGCACTCAGAAAGTTTCAGAATTTAGAGCATTTTGGATTTCTGATCAGATTTGGAGTGATCAGCCTGTACTATCTACTACAATATCAAGAAAATGCAGCACCTGGGCCAACCAGCCTCAGCGTCCCTCCACCATCTAGGGAGAAAGTATTTTCCTTTTTAAGGAACTATCTCAGACATGTGTTCAATACCCCCTACACACACCAAAGGAAAAAGAGAGAGAGAGAAAAAAAATACAGCCTTTCCTTGCAGGGCAGTTTCTGATGTGAGTCCCGTGGGGCTCAGGGGCACTGGGAGGCTAGGACTCCAGCAGGGACCTGCTGACCTTGAGCTCAGGGGCCTCGGTCCGCTCTGCTGTAAAACCGGGGTGCTGAGCAAGGTGACAGCTAACACTCCCCCAGCTCAGACAGCCTGTGTGTAAATAATCCTGGAGCCACGCTGTGCTGTTAGCATGGACCGTCCCCAGGGAACTATGACTGGCCCGGGTCACCGGTAGGGCCACGGCCGAACCCAGGTGCCAGCTGGGTGTCCTGATGGCATCCAGCCCACTTTCCACCACAGCCCAGCCCCCCAGCCACTCCCGGAACGCCCCTGACACGTTTAGGCTTCATGACACCAGGATGAAACGTGAGCCCGGCCTCAAGTGCAGGGACCGAGCATCTGATCTCCCCATCCGAATCCCTCCCTGCGGGGAATCTGTGGAACCCACTCTTCATGTCACCAGGATGGGTTTTAATTTGCGAAAATGTTTGGAGTACAAAACCTTGGCTTCCACTTAATGAATGAAGTTGTTTGTACAGTTAAAAATGTCAAAGTCAACAAATATACCAAATGAAACCATTTCTAGGGGGGAAATGGACTCCGGGACATACACTTCATCCTGTGTCCCAAGTGGCTAAGCCCTTGGTCCCAAGACAGGTTTTAGCTTGGGACTGGTTTATTAAATGACGCCTTGAATGATCTTTGTTGTGCTTTCTTAGAGTCCTGTTTTACTTCTACTTAGTAAGAAAAGAACATGAAATGGAGAACTGGCAAAGGCCAGGTGTCCCCAGCGACGGCAAACCCCTTCTTCCGTGTCACCTCCGGTGCCTTCCACACGCACCACCCTGCCCCACCGTCTTTCTCCGGCAGTTTTGCTTTCAAGAGCACGCCCTGAGAAGGCACAGCCTCTGTCAGCAGAAGGGAGCTGAAAAGGTCTCCAGTGTCACAACGCACCCAACAGCACATCGATGAGAACTGTCATTTTCAGGAAGAACTTCAAAGCCCTGACAAGGATTGTTCTCTCTCCCATACCCTGGATAATCTAGTCTAGGTCTAAGCTGAGTGACCCTCAACTCTTTTTTCCTTAAGAAAAGATCCAGTTTTACTATTTCACACCTGGACAAGTCAGCCCTCTCCTCGGAGAAGGCTTTCATTTCTGAGAGCCTCTTGAAAATTGTAGACATCAACTCATTAACTGCCATGCTGAACCAGGGGTAACACCCAAAGCACACGCTTCAAGGGTGCTGAACAGCCTTAGCAAAGGCCACAGCTGTGGGAATAAAATATCAGTTGAGCATAAAATCTCGTCAAAGAAATACAGAGCCCAGCACAAATCGCTGTCCTCCGTGGCGAAGGGGGCCTGCGACGGCTGACGGGGTGCGCTGGCTCCTCCTTCACTCTGAAGTAGCTCTACTTCGAAAACCTGAGTGTAGCCAGCTTCTGCAGAAGTTACCAGTGCTCCCCACAAAGCCACAAACTAGAAAAGGAAAGAAGAGAAAGACACTTACTCAGACAGAAAGGAAAATCACAAGGAGGAGAGAGGAGCCCGGGCCTCTGGCTCAGCAAGCCACCCACGCTGCAGCCGAGGACGGCAGAGCTGGCTCCTCCGAAGCCTGTGCCTCCGCCTGTTTAAGGCCCGAGGAGCTGCTATATATAGACGCAGGGGCCTGCCTCTCCCCACATTGATCCCACATCATAAATCACCAGCCTGACCTCAGGGGGAAAAACTTCTTATTCAAACTGAGGGCGGGGGAAGTCACAATTCAAAAGTAGAAAGTGTCCCTTCTGAGCCCCAAAGTGCACTTACCCAGGAAACCCGGCGTGACCCTGCAGCCCCTGAGCCAGCAAGAGAGGGCAGGGCACCGACTTCCACACTGTTGCCTGCACCTCTCCTCCACGAGTTCTAATCTCTAGGTGTGAATTCTCAGGCATACTTCAATCCTTTAACCCACAGGGTCCCTGGCACATTAACGGACACTCCCGAAGGAGACTTTAATGATGACTTGGGTTTCGGTCAGCATTTGTGCCAGTCACAGGCCTGGACGCTGGAGTTCAGGTTAGCTGTGGGGGAGGGAAGGTGCACAAACCCACGGGTTTGTGTGAGTGTGTGTCAGGTCAGGTCTGCACAGGATTGTATCTTAGGGCTATTTTAGCAGGAACTGCCTACCCGAAAGAGGAGTGGTGCCTAGCCGGCAAGTCGGGGCTTATTTATAGCCATTACCGTCTACACCACTCGGATAATTGCAGGGTGTCTCGTTCTGCACAGTGTGTGTCCAAATATAAATAACACACACCTGGCACGGTCCTGGACTGCAGCCTGGCCAGGAGGCGGGGCCTCGAGGGGACATCCCCATCTGAGAACCGGGACAGCCACACTCCCGCTGCGGCTGAGGACTTCAGCACGCTGGCCCCACCCACGGTGCCCTGCTCCCCAGCTCTAAAGCACACGGAATAACAACTTTCTTGCAAGTTTGCTGTGAAAATTAGAGAAACTATTATATGAGAATCGCCTAGGAGCCTTAAGAAACTCCACGGCATGCAGAGCACAACCGAGACCCAGTGAGCAGGTGGATGCAGGCGAAGGTCAGATATTGGAAAGCCGTGAGCGCAGCCTCCAGCCGTGCCTCAGTGTCCTGGACGCTGCATCGGGAGGCACGTGTTTCTCTGTCTTCTTCCCCTTCGTATTCCAGTGGCCTAACATTTAATTTAATCAGTGTTTGTTGAGTGATTTCTTAGTCTGTTCAGGCTACTTTAACAAAATACCATAGTCTATGTGGCTTATAAAACACAGGACTTTCTTTCTCACAGTTCTGGGGGCTGGAAGTCCAAGGTTCAGGTACCAGCGGGCGCTGTCAGGTGAGGGCCTTCCTCGTTCTGGAATGGCGCGGTCCCTGTGTCCTCGCCGGGTCAAGGGACGAGGCCGCTTTGGGACCTCTGTGTGAGGACACTGATCACACTTGGGAGGCTCCACCTCCATGACCTTGTCACCTCCCAAAGATCCACCTTCTCACACCATCATTTTGGGGGTTAGGGTTTTAACCCATGCATTTTGGGGGTTACAGACATCAAAACCAGAGCAAGCGGTGTTTCCTTCCCATTGGTCAGCATCTCCTTCCCTAGGGAATCCAGTTCTCAGGGACCTGAGGGGCCTCCGTTTGAGTCCCTCTGCCCTCCTGCCTCTGAGTGTGGCTGACACGGTGTGAGGAGGTGGAAGGGACAGATGCTGGCCGTCCACACTCTCCCACAGCACAGAGGGGAAGGGACAGATGCTGACCCTCCACGCTCTCCCACGGCACAGAGGGGAAGTGACAGATGCCTCCGTTTGAGCCCCTCTGCCCTCCTGCCTCTGGGTGTGGCTGACACGGGAGGGCAGTGATGGTGCCCCACCCCCTCAGATGGCATCTCAGTCCTCTGGGTCCCAGTCCTGGCATCTCAGGAGGGGACAGTCTCACCCAGGAAGGGGCTTCTCTGAGAGAAGGAAAGGCTCAAAGGAGGATGGCTCACCTCAAAGAGGCTTTGCAGCTGCAGCCACAGCACAGAGGGGAAGGGCAGGTGCTGGCTCCACGCTCTCCCACAGCACAGAAGGCAAGGGACAGATGCTGGCTCCACGCTCTCCCACAGCACAGAGGGCAAGGGACAGATGCTGACCCTCCATACTCTCCCACAGCACAGAGGGGAAGGGACAGATGCTGGTTCCACACTCTCCCACAGCACAGAGGGGAAGGGACAGATGCTGGCTCCACGCTCTCTCACAGCACAGAGGGGAAGGGACAGATGCTGGCTCCACTCTCTCCCACAGCACAGAGGGGAAGGGGCAGGTGGTCACCCTCCATGATCCCCAAACCAGGGGGCGATGAGGCAGACAATTCCCCACATAGCACGTGCCACGGGCTGCAGAAGGGAGGCTGGAAAATTCGGAGGCAGAAAAGTCCCTTGAGAGCATCAGCCCGAATCAGCACTGCCTCTCATTCCAAACCCTGAAAACCTGGTACCAGGAAGCAGGCCCACTTTAAAGACAAGCATTTTGTTCCTTTTTTCCTTTTTTTTTTTTTTTTTTAACAGAGTCTCACTCTGTTGCCAAGGCTGGAGTGCAGTGGCAACCTCCACCTCCTGGGTTCAAGCAATCCTCCCACCTCAGCCTCCCAAGTAGCTGGGATTACAAGTGTGTCCCACGTGCCCAGCTAACTTTTTTTTTCTTTTTACTAGAGACAGGGTTTCACCATATTGATGAGAAGACTGGTCTCAAACTCCTGACCTCAAGTGACCTGCCCATCTCAGCCTCCCAAAGTGCTGGGATTACAAGTGTGAGCCACCATACCCAGCCCTGTTCCTGTTCTGCCTTTAGAAAGTCTTTCTTTCTAATTATGCTGGTGCAGGTCTGTATTTAGAATTTAAACCTGAAGAAAATCACATCCAACTAGATGAATTAACTGCAATGTTTAAATGTGAACCTTCTGAAAATGTTGATTGTGAGGGTAACCTCGTTTAGAGAAATAAAATCGTCACCTTCTGAATTTCCAAGCTGTTCAATAGATGTCTCTTAGAGGCCGTGCTGATTCCATCAATCGATGTGGTGTGTTGCTGACACCCGAGGAAGCACCTCCTTCTAGTATCTCGCTCTGTCAGTTAAACCCGTGTCCACACAAGGCAGCAGCTCAGTAGTGAGGAATCCTTTATCGACGTGAATTAGCACAAACTCACAATGTTTCCACCATTTCTGAACCATTTTCTAGGAAAGTAGGAAAATAAATGCTTATGTTTCCTTAGCTGCTTTTTCCTTTTCTGCATAATTTTGACTTTATTTCATACTCCCTAGTAAGTTTGTCTGCTACCTCTATTGAGGCCAATATTACTGTAATTACACATCAATTTCTGAGGGAAGAGTTCCCCAACTGCACCATCTTAATCTTCCCTAGACATTCTTGCCACAGCAACCACCAACGTGTGGGCTGCTTCTCCCCAAATGTAGCACATTCTCTGTGCTTAATAAAGTTTTGAATTAACTACCCAATGAATGGATTCAAGAGACATGAGGAACTTACTATTGTTAAGTATAATAGTTAATAGTAGCTCAGAACTAAACAGAAATAGACAGAATTGACAAAGCGAGGTTAATTTAGTCATTCTCTACTTCAGCTTAAAACTATATAAGATAGATAGAGATACTGATATAGATAGATACAGATATAAACACCTTAAAATATGTATACTTTTAAGTATATTTAAATTAATATTTATTGAGTGTTTAGTATGTCTCAGAGTGCCAGCATGTGTTAACACTCGAACTCTATCTGGTGGGTAATGTGTAAGACATGAGATGTCTGAAGTAGACTTGCACTTGTATCTGTGATAAAGTTGCTTTAGTAACACAACATTCTTATCCAGAACAATGAAAAATCCAGATAAAATACAGAGTCAGAGATGGACAAAGAGCAATGAAAGAAAGAGATAATATTAGCTGATAAAGCAGGTGAATAGACACACAGATGATGATGATGTTAGACTGATTAACTGATAAAGCGATGGATAATACATAAACTCGATGATAGAGCGATAGAAAGATGATAGATAATATGTGATAGATGATAGAGTGATGATGGAGTTAGATAATACACAGACAAAAACAGACAGATGATATATAGACAGATGACACACAAGACAGCTATGACAGCAGCCAGTGTTTCAGGGGCCAGTGCTGGTGAGAACTGTGCTTCCTGAAGTGGGCACTCTCTCTGCACATCACCTTCTATCTCTGGGCACTTGATGATTCATGGCTGGGTTGAAGGTAAGGAAGAGGAAAGAGGGCTACCGTTGAGCAGAGGAAACAGCAGAGCTTCCTGCAATACTGTGAGGTACAAGAGGCTCAACAGACATCAAGCTCAAGAAACAAGTAAAACTACACCAAGTCACATCATAATCCAATTGCCTAAAGCCAGAGATTAAAAGGAAACCTTAAAACAGGAAGAGAAAAAGAAACATAGTGTGTGTATAGAGAAGCAAAGATAAGAATGACAGCAGACTTCTCATCAGAAATGACGCAAACAGGAGGACAGTGACACAGTATCTTTAAAGTACAAGTACTCAAAGACAAGACCGTCAACCTAGAATCCTATACCCAACAACAAAAAAAAGTTATTTCAAAAATGAGAGTGACACAGCCTGGGTAGTGTCAGTAGAGACTGGTGGGGATCCCAGCAGGAAAGAGGTGTCCCTGCCACACACACCTCTGATAAGGGAACCTGGACTCCCAGCCCATCTGATCATGTGCCTGCAGTAATGAGATAGCACCTCTTTCCTCTGCCAGAATGGTGCCTGCTAAAATACAGCAATATAAATAAGATCCAGAGTCTCTTAACATAATACCCAAAATGTGTAGGTTTCAATCAAAAAATCACTCCCTCTTACTTCATGCAAATAAGCTCTCCTAATCCACAAAGTCAGCTAAAGCCAAACATAGGATCTCCATCAACTTCCCATTATCCCAACTACCTTCTCCCCTGCAGGCTGACATCCCTGACCTGAGGACCCCATTCCTTCATGGTGCTTTGGTAGGGGACGTGGTCCATCCGTAACACCTGTGTCCTCTGTGACTGCATCTCTTGCTCAACTGGGTCCCTTGCCCATCATTATTTGAACATTTTTCAGGTCTGTCCTAAACTGAAAAACAGCAGACAACAAAAATCCCTTCTCAGCCCCACTTTCTCCTCCAGCTGCTGCTCTCTCTTCGCAGACAGCGTTCTTGAAAGAGTTGTGTACAGTCACATTTTTTCCATTTCTTCACTTTCCACTAACCCTATTCCAACCTCCCTTCTGCTCATATCACATCACTAACCAAAATAGCTCTAAGCCACCAGTGACCTCTGTGTCACCAAATCCACAGGACATTGTCAGCTCTCAAGTTACATGACCTCTCCCCGTTAGTTGGTCCACTTGACCCCCACCCCTTCCTGCGACACTCTTCCCATTTTCTGTCTGCGTCTGTTTTCTTCATCCGCCCTTGGCTGGCTCTGTCTCCTTCAGGCCACCATTGAGTCTGGAAGTTTCTCCAATGCACTTCTCAAATCACTCTTCCTGTCTAATCCCGTGCTCCTTCCTAGGCAACCCCAAACACACGCTATGTAGGAATGGCTTTAATTACCCTCACCTCCCGGATGGCTTCCAGAGGGAGTCTGCATTTACTATGAGCTTCCCCTCACACCTCTTTTTGAATGATAACATGGAAACTTAAACCCAGCAGGTCAAACACTAAACTGAGGAGCCCACTGCTGCCCTCCTGATCCCTTTGTCCAGTGTTTTCTACCCATGAATGGTTCATATTAGAAAACCCTAACACCCTCCTTGGGCCCACACAGCTTTAAAATCTTCCCTCCTAAACACCCCCTCACATCTACACACTTCACTCCACTCCATTGCCATCCAACTCATCCAAGCTTGACGGTGTCTCACCCAGGTCCTGCAATAGCCTATGCCCCCAACACTCCCACTCATCCCCGGGCTAAGGCAGAGGCCCTCCACCTCCCAGACTCACACTCATCCCCAGGGCTAAGGCAGAGGCCCTCCACCTCCCAGACTCACACTCATTTCCAGGCTAAGGCTGAGGTCCTGCACCCCCACACCCACTCATCTGCAGACTAAGGCTGACGTCCTGAACCCCCACATCCACG
>CM052661.1:1423130-1442801 GCA_028533165.1 Leontopithecus rosalia | reverse complement strand
GAGACAGAAAATTAATAAGGATATCCAGGACTTGAACTCAGATCCGGAACAAGTAAACTCAATAAATATTTATAGAGCTCTCCATTTTAAATACACAAAATATACATTCTCCACCTTAAATACACAAAATATTGATCGGCCATTATTAATACCCATTTTTAGAATAAAGCTACATTCCCGTTCTCTCTCCCTCTTTTTCTTCCTCTTTCTTCCTCTCCTTCACTCCTTTTCTTCTCTTTCTTTCAGAAAAAAAAAAGTCATCAGGCAAAATATGTGTATGGAAATATAGAAAAATTCTGGACCCTTAATAAAATCACTAGGTTGCTATGCTAACTCTAAGACCACCTACCCGGATTTTTGTTGAACATATAATAAGAGAAAAAAACGTAAATAACAGTACACTCACCATCTTCTGCAATGTCGAACAAAAGGTCCTATTAACCCTAATTTGGCTCTAGCTAGTCATAGGAATGGTATCCAACTGACAACACAGGCTAGGTAATGACGTTAGTTCTTTACAGCACTGCTTATACTGAAACTAAGTTTTGAAACCTGGAAGGTGGGGAAGAGGGGATGAAAAGAGAGAAGACCACAAATGAATTTATCGCCACTGAACTATACACTTAAAATGGTAAAGATGATCGGTTACATGTGTATTTTATCTCAATTTAAAAATTAAGAGATACAGATAGAGACAGAGATCTCTGTGTACCCCACATGGTATAATATATATCTACCGCACTTCACGATGGTTAATTTTTATGTGTCAGCTTGGCTGGGCCACTGCGCCCAAACGTTTGATCATCATTCCTGACATCGCCATGAGGGCATTTTTAGGTGCATTTCCATCCACAGGCTTTGGGTCAAGCAAATTGCCCTCCACAGTGTGGGTGGCCTCGCCCACCCAGCTGAAGGCCTTCACACGAAAAGTCTGACCTCCTAGGATTCTGCCAGGGGCCTGAGGACTCAGCTGCAACTCTTCCCTGGATCTCCAGCCTACCCTGCACCCCCCTCATGGCATGCGCCATTCCTTAAGATAAATCTCCCATTAGGCCAGGTTTTTACGCTGGGTTTTGTGTTTTACATCCTGTTTGTCCTGTTTCTCTGGAGAATCCTGACATGCACACAAACATAGAAGCATGTACACACAAATACACAACACACAAACATGCATGCACACATGAATATACAACACACACAAATACACAACACACAAACATGAATGCATGCACTCACGAATACACAACATGCACACACAAACATGCATGCACACATGAATATACAACACACACAAACACACAAACATGCATGCACACATACACAACACACAAACATGCATGCACACATGAATATACAACACACACAAATACACAACACACAAACAGGCATGCACACAAATACACAACACACAAACTTGAATGCATGCACTCACGAATACACAACACACACAAACATGCATGCACACACAAATACACAGCACACACAAACATGCATGCATGCACACACATACACAACACACACAAACAGGCATGCACACACATATACACAACACACACAAACAGGCATGCACACACATATACACAACACATACAAACATGCATGCACGCACACACATATACACAAGACACACACAAATGCCATGCATGCACAAACACACAACACACACAAACTTGCACGCACAATGCTGAGTGTTGAGCACACACTTCAAGGCCTTTGCGTTACAACTGAGTGAAGAGTGTGCAGCGCCACCTGCTTCCTCCCCCGTATCCCCACCATGCCCAGCTCTGACTGTGCTCCTGAGAAGGTTCCACTGTGGCTGGGCGCATGCAGAGGGCTCTTTGCTTGCTTTTAGTTTATCCCACAGGCCGCTGTTAGAAGTCTTACTTCTCAGTCCCAAATGCTTATCTGTCATAGATAAATCATAACATATACCATAGAGCATACGGCGCGTCCCTGTGAAATGCGAGAAGAGCAAATGCTGAAGAGGGCTGTTGGCCATCGATGATCCCAAGTCTACATAGAGGTACATTCACAACATTCAGGGAAAGTTCAGCAGAAATTTGGGCAGAATTTTAAGACGTTCATGACACCCTAAAAAGACATTCATAATGGCCAGCACCAACGGCGACTTACCTCGCTGGGAGCCCATATTTATGCTGGAAACAAGAAAATGTTTCTGGGAATGCGGCGAAGTGAGGCGCAGCCCTAGGGAAGGAGCCAGGAAGCCACAGCCTCCCGCAGAAGCTGCAGGCAGCCCTAGCGCCAGAATGGCTTTGATGTTTTTTAAAGGGCTGGAAAAACAAAACCACATAAAAACAAAGAATATGGGCCAAAGGCTGACTGGCCCTTTTCAAAAACAGTCTGTGAACCCCTGGTCTGGATCACCCAGGTTACAGGGTGATCGGGGTGATTTTTTTCTTTTTGTTTTACGTGCAAAAAAAAAAAAGTTTAATTAAAATAGCAGCTTGGGCCAGGCAAGGTGACTCATACCTGTAATCCCAGCACTTTGAGAGGCCAGAGCTGGTCAATCACCTGAGGTCAGGAGTTTGAGACCAACCAGGCACATAGTGAAATCCCATCTCTATTGAGAATACAAAAAATAGCCGGGCATGGCAGGCACCTGTAATCCCAGATACTCAGGAGGCTGAGGCAGGAGAATCACTTGAACCTGGGAAGCAGAACATGCAGTGAGCTGAGATCGCACCACTGCACTCCAGCACGGGCAACAAGATTAAAAACTCCATCTTAAAAAAAACCCAGCAGCTTGTTCGCCTCAGGCAAAGTGGATGCTTAATGAGGAATGGGAACGCGTGGTGGGCGTGCACTTGCAGGTTACAATCCCTGCCGAGCCCCCTGCCTGCTGACTTGTCACTTGGAAAGTGATGTTCCCAAACTGGCTACAGAGTGACTCTGCTCTGGGACACCTCTGGTCCCCTCTGAAAAACAGCTTCCTACTGCCAGTCTGCTTTGAGAGGTGTGGGCAGATTTCAAACATGGCTCTAAAGTCCTGCAGTAACCCTGCAGCCTGACACGGAAAGTTTACTGTGCGAGGAAGTAAAGCTTCCAGTCACAACGAGTCCGTTAACTCAGCATCAGGGCCTCACAGAGCAGGCGGCATAAAGTCACAGGAACCTCCCATCCACCTAACAAAGGCAAGGTCCTTCACAAAATAGGCTTTTAAACCAATGGAGTCATAATGGCATAGATGAACTTACATTGGAAAGTAGACATAAACATTTTTAGAGACAGATGCTTCCAAAACATTTGTAAATGTGAGGAAAGAATGCCGTTGTAACTATGCTAATATGTATAAATTCCAAAAGGCCTAAAGCTGCTATTGGTCAGTGGAACCTACAGGGCTCACTCATTACAGTGACTTTTTTTTTTTACAGTTTCACTCTGGCGCCCAGGCTGGAGTGCCGTGGTGCAATCACAGCTCACTGCAACCTCCATCTCCCAGCTTCAAGCAATTCTCCTGCCTCTGCCTCCCAAGTAGCTGGTATTACAGGCATTCCTCACCCTGCCCAGCTAATTTTTTGTATTTTTAGTAGACACTTGGTTTTGCCATGTTGGCCAGGCTGGTCTTGAACCCCTGGTCTCAAGGACTCCACCTGCCTCAGCCTCCCAAAGTGCTGGGATTACAGGTGCGAGCCACCACATCTGGCCTGTAGGGACTATTAACTCACCCAACTTGAATGTACACGTGGTGCCACAGTAGCTCACGATAAGGAGGGCCTGCAGTGTGTCTATGACTAACACAAACATATCTCATCACGATTTCATTCATCATACGACATGCATTGTGCTTGAAAATAAAAATGTGGCGGGGCGCAGTGGCTCACGCCTGTAATCCCAGCACTTTGGGAGGCCGAGGCAGGTGGATCACGAGGTCAAGAGATCGAGACCATCCTGGTCAACATGGTGAAACTGTCTCTACTAAAAATAGAAAAAATTAGCTGGGCATGGTGGCGCGTGCCTGTAATCCCAGCTACTCTGGAGGCTGAGGCAGGAGAATTGCCTGAACCCAGGAGGCGGAGGTTGCGGTGAGCTGAGATCGCGCCATTGCACTCCAGCCTGGGTAACAAGGTGAAACTCAGTCTCAAAAAAAAAAAAAAGAAAGAAAAGAAAAATGCATTTCAATCTTCTAGCAAGCATTTATTGTGTGTGTGCAATTTAAATAGTATACAATGTACCGAAAAAGTATTTACAGCCCCGGTTTGGTTTTGGTAGCTGTAGTGGAATTTAATTAACCATTTCTCTAACTCGGTGTCCTGAACGCGCTCTTCACGTTTGGCCCAAGACGTCCTGTCTCCCAGGCACCAACAGATGGTGGCGTGGGACGCAGCACGGGCCTTCGGCCTGCGGTTCATGCTGATGGCTGCCCCTCAGAGCTGCAGGCCAGTGTTGAGAATTCAGTTCTACTGCTTGTTTCCCCGTGAGAATCCACACCCAGAAATGGCCCTCCTGCAGTTCTGCCTCTCTGAGAACATCGCCCCGGCTCCCCTCTCCTTGGCTCTGACCAGCCTGCCGGTCTCCCTCCCGGTCTGAGGCCATGGGAAGGCTACAAGGCCTCTCTCCTGCGGCCTGCAGGGGCTCTACCCCTGCTCAGCTCCCCTGCCCCGAGGCCCCTGCTGCTCCCGTGGAGCCCAGGACCACCCGCCCTATGGCCCTGCTGCTCCTCAAAGCCCCCAGAGCCTCCTCTCCCCTGGCCGCCTCCCGTCGGATCTCAAGCACAGCACCCTTCACGCTCTGCTTCCCGGTGTAATTACGATTTGTAATCATTCTCAGTAATTGCTTATGTAACCACCTCATCAATCAAAACTGATGATGAAAAACATTTACTTTTCAGAAAAATTGATCGACACGCATTCCTCGTTATGCTAATTCACCCGTTTACTGCTCAGCCAACCTCGAGCTCCCGAGGTCAGAACTGTCTCCGTCCTTCCCACAATGACTCCCCGTGCTTGTGTGGCTGGTGAATCAGCTGAGACACGGGCTGAGTGTCTTCACCCTCAAATCACAGTGGCTTCACCCTCCAGGAGCCACCCCACTTCAGGGAGCAGGGCGGACACGGGCGGCCAGGTCTGGCAGGTGTTTAGGAGCCCAGCCTTTTTCCAACCAGTGGCTTTGCTGTTGGAGCGTGAGTGTTCAGTGACTTGCAGGATGGCTGGGGGGGACCGGCCAGCTGCATATCCCAGTGGTCAGGCTGCCATCCATGGCTACATAGGCTGAAAGGGCTGAGCGTGAGCCAAGCCGGGCACTGCACAGCTGTAGAGATGGGAGGTGCCACCGGCAGCCCCCGCAGGAGAAGCCTCAGTGCCCAGCAGGTGGGGGGAGCTGTCAGATGGGAGGAGCTGTGGAGCTGGAGGAAAGGCAGCTCAGCTGCCTGGCCCATGCGTGGTTTGCTTTGCCTTTTAAAAATTAGAAGCCCGAGTCCTTTGTCCCACCCAGCTGCTGCACAGCAACACGAATGTCTAGCAGCAGAAACTCAGGCATCTCACAACTGCTGGGTGTGACTTAAAGTGGAGGCCGGAGCAGAGGGAGGGAGGCCTGGGGCCTGGGCCAGTGTTCCCAGGTCACTCGTGATCCCTACCCCGTGCCTTGTGGAAGGCAGGCCCCTCTGCTGCCACTTCTCAGTGGCCCCAAAGACAAGCACACACACAGGCTCCTCTGTTTCAAGGTTTTGTGGGGAAATGGAGAAAGGGTCATGGAGCAGTTAAGAAACAGACTCTCTGGTCCTGTCCCTCAGCAGCCATGATGCCGTGGTCACCGGGGCCTCCACTCTCTCAAGGAAGGCCCTTAGCATATCACTGCCTTCTGGGGACCTGCCGCTGTGGCCTTGCTCTTCCTCTGGGTCCTGCCCCTGTTGGGAAAGCAGAGCCTCCACCCTGGGCTCAGGGTGGCTGCTTCAATTCCACCCTCCTGGGACCTACGGGCCTCCCATGGGACACCTCCTCCAACCTTGGCTGTGATCAATGCTGACGCCTAGCACTGCCTCAGCAGGAGCACAGAGCCCACAGTGCCAGGTGCAGGAAGGAGCACGGAGCCTGCAGGAGTCTGCCAGGTGCAGGAGCACAGAGCCCACGTGTGCCAGGTGCAGGAGCATGGAGCCCGCAGTGCCAGGTGCAGGAAGGAGCACGGAGCCCACGTGTGCCAGGTGCAGGAGCACAGAGCCCACACATGTCGGGTGGGCAAGTGCTGCCCAGGCCCTGACCCCCAGGCTGTGGGTGCCACGCTGTGGCAGATTGTTGCCTAGAGGTAGCCCTGGCTGCACCTACCCTGACACATTCATGGCACTGAGTTGGTTCCTGCTGCTCTGGCCCAGCTGGTCCTTCCAAACCTGGTGGCTGCACGCACAGTGCACACACACTGGGTGAGCCTCGCTGGGCTTCACTGTCTCTCCTCCCTCTCAGCCCACCAGGCATCTCTGCAGACGCCCACTCCAGGCCCCCAGCCTCAGCCACGCTTCTCACCCCAAACCTGCCAGGACTGTCCCCACCTGCAGCCCCTGGCATCCCAGTCTCCGTTGGCTCAGCCTCCTCCTCCAGGACACCTTCCCGAGTCTTCTCAAGCGGGCTCCATCCCAGACTCTGCCAGGCCTCACCGATGGGGTCATTTTCAGGTCCCAGCTCCCGACAGTGGGATGAGCTGCCACTGCACCTCCTTAGGCTCTGCCTGGCTGCACGGCTGGAGCTTGGTGCTGATTTGTCTCTGCCCCGTTGCACACCCAGAGCTCCATCCTGACTGAAAGAATGACCTCCACAAACACTTTTATACTATCCATCTCTGCCCAGAATCCAAATATCCGATGTGTTCAACCCAAATGATAAACGTGGGTGTCTGGATCGTGCAACATAAATGATTAGACATTTAACTAGATAGAAGTCAGAGCGACAGAGCGAGGCAGAAGGCCCAGGCGTGCCTAAGGTCCAGGGTGAACGAATCCACAACTCCAGCTGCAAATCACTAGGCACCTACAGCTTGACCTTTTCAAAAGAACACAGGAAGCACCTTCGAAAGAAACCCTCGCAGAGTTAACAAAAAGTTTAAGGAGTTGACCCTTAATGCCCTTTTCTTTGCTTCAAGGATTTCTTTAAACAGCAGAGGCCACTAAGAGTTTCTCTGAAGTGTCCCCTCAGTGCCACGGGGGAGGCAGGGAGCAGGTTCCCAGGTCTGGGCAATGCAGAGAATGGGCTGTTTGTCCGTGAGCCCTGGTCCCTGTCCCTTCCGCACACAGGGGAAGACAATGGGTGCTCTCTGTTCTGTGTTCTGCATCTCTGTTTGCACAGAGGGGGATCTGTGACAGAGAGGTGGAGGAGGAAGCCTCAGGGAGCAGAGCTCGCCAGGGAGCTAGAGACGTCCTTTCTGCAAATCCTTGCAAGGAAAGGGTCTGGGAGGCGGCAGAACAGCAGAAAAAGTAAACAAATGGAAATTGCCAAAGCCGATTTCCACAGGAAATCTGAAGTGCTGTTACCGCCCGAGCATCCAGTGCCACGCGCTCTGCAGCCTGAGTGCTTATGCCTGGCCGGCCGGCCCCCAACCCACTAGAAGAGTCCAGGACTGTGCAGACACGTCTTGCTATCTGTGTCCCTCCAGGCTGTTTCTAGGTGACTCTGTGGCACTTTGCCCCTCGGAAGGGACTGTCATGAAAGCACGAGGCCTGTGGTTCTCTCCACAGTCAGAATGGAATTTGACGTTAGGACCACACACAGCACCACAGTGTCAGTGACACTAAGACACCGTGTGAACCACGAAACTGTACAGCAGTTTTAGGAGCACACGTTCCAAAGAGCAGCAGCTGTGGGGCAGCTGTTTAGCTGGAAAGGGAATCATCCTTGACCTCACAACTCCCAGGAAACCCATCTGAAGGGTAAGGGCACTTTTAATTGAATAGATTTTATACCAAGTTGTTCTAGATTATGACTCCAGGGGGGTCTGCTGTCTAAAACCAAAGAGAAAATGTGACTGTCCATTTTGGCTTCTGCAATGTATTTCAAGGATGACATGGCATGGCAATTGTGTTAATGGACATGATGTATCTTTTTGACAGATTACATTTTTTCTTAGATTGTGTACAAAGGGCTGTTTGATGTTTTCGAGATTTTCTAAATTATGCCCTGGAGGCAGAAGGAACTTTTGAGACTGCGCTGCACAGGATAACATCAAATTTTCAGGAAAAGAAACGGCTTCACGTTTTCGTCTCACTCGTCTCTAAGTTCCCTCCCCCACCTAACTGAGCTACTCAAACTGCTTCAAAGTCCAGGAAACTCACAGTGTCACATCCAAGCCTGTGATTTGGTGGAGGGACGACAGCTCCCAAGACGTCTGTATGAGCACACAGGTGTTTAATGGGTGGAATAAATGTGTCAAGGTTGGAAGCCTGGTTTTGGGCAAACTACATTCTGGATCTGGAAATTACTGTGACAATTCTTCACAACCATGTCGGCCACATGCCTCGTTGCTCACAGGATTAGTGATAAAGTCTGTGAATGTGCAAAATTATTTTGAGTCTCCCACTGTCAATGATCGCTGATACCTAAATTGTGTTAAAATGTTCAATTCCGAGTCTAAAACTGACTTCGTTTCACAGGCTTTGGGGGAAGAAGAGGCTGTGATACTCAGCCTGCACCTTCCAAAGACGATGCTTTGTTCTGTGTGATTCTGGAAGGTGTTTTATAAGCCTGGCTCTGTTTCTCGTGGAGCAGCTCACGTGGACACCTCTATTTCAAACTCGCTGCTTCTCCAGTGTGTCCTAATGCAGCACCACTTACTGGGTATGACTTAGGTTTTGATGGTCCTGGTTAGTGGCCAGTTTTGATTCCTTTTCCTGATTCCTATTTTTGGTTTCGTTTATGAAGGCCATATGTAAGTACAAGGAAACATGCTGTATTCTAGCGAAACTTAAGATTTATGTTCATTTTATCAAGGGTTCATTTGAAGTCCCTCCTACAAAGGCTTCATCTTTCTATGTGACACTTCAGTCAGAGCACAACTCTCCCTCACATGCAGATGTGGGGCAGCTGGGGTTTCCCTCAGGTGCTCTCACTGTAGGACGTAGCACATTTTTATTTTCATTTATTTATTTTTGAGACAGAATTTCACTCTTGTTGCCCAGGCTGGAGTGCAATGGCACAGTCTCCACTCACTGCAACCTCTGCTTCCTGGTTCAAGGGATTCTTGTCTCAGCCTCCCAAGTAGCTGCAATTACAGGTACATGCCACCACCACTGGCTAATTTTTGTAGTTTTTGTAGAGACAGGTTTCATCATATTGGTCAGGCTGGTCTTGAACTCCCGACCCACCTTGGTCTCCCAAAGTACTTGGATTACAGGCGTGAGCCACCACATGCAGCCCGACATAGCACTTTCTTGATGACTTATTTGTGTATTAACTTGAATAGAGGCTTCTACACCTGTGTATGTTAAGAGAACATGCATAGAGGCAAAGTTTCTTATATACAATCTATTCTTATTTTCTCTTATAAGAAAACTGACAATAAATTAAGACATTAGGGAGTTTATATATTACATACTACTGTTAACAAATACTAAACATTTTCATTGTTAAATAATTAATGATTAACCCCAAAAAGTGAAACCATCAAGAAGAAAAGTATTGGATTTGATAAAATATCTCACCAAAGATGCTAATGGTTATGTGGAAGAATATATTTAATATTTCTAAAATGAACAAAATGGTAATATCTAAATTACAAGAAATTATAAATCAACAGAAAACAATGAAGAAAAAATACAAAAGTTAAATGGGCAGGTCACAGAAGTGACAAGTTAATCAATAAATGAAGGCACTTTCAATCCCACAAGGGGGCAGAGAAATGCAAATTAAAAAAGAAGATTTTAGTTTCCTATCTGATGGAGAAAAATGGAAAAGTTGCATAAAAGCAAGAGTTGGTGAGGACGGAGGGATGCTGTGTGCTCAGGGGTTTGGGGTGTGCCCTGCACAACCTTGTGGAAAGGTGACCTGGCATCCCAGTGCAGTTAGAGAGGCATTATGTCCAAGATGCTTGGTGCATCCAGAAGACCTTGCTGCCCTGTCACATTGGAAAGCAACACCGGGAATCACGCATCTCAGCGGTTGGAACCTGAGTCCCGGCAAGTCCCACTGCTGTGGGCTGGCGTGCTCTGGAGTCTCAGATAAAGCTGAAAGGCAGTCTGGACTGCAATGACTGAAGCTCCTGGACAAGTCCTGGGGCTGTGCTGAGCTCAGAGTCAGTGGACCTGGGGGACACCTGACCCAGCGAGGTATCAGCCAGGGCAGCCACGGGAGTGCTGTGCGAACTCCTCCTCCAACCCCAGGTAGGACAACTCACAGCTCGGGGAGAGACTTATTCGTCCCCTTGAGGAGAGAAGAGGGAAACCTCAAGAGGCCTTTGTCTTGCAACCAGATGCCAGCTCAGCCACAGCAGAGTAGGGCAGAGTCCTGAGGCCCTCATTCCAGGCCTAGCTACTGGATGACATTTCTAGACACATCCTGGACCAGAAGGGAATCCAGTGCCTTGAAAAGGTGAACCCAGTCCTGGCAGGATTCATCACCTGCTGACTGAAGAGCCCGTGAGCCCTGAATAATGAGCGGTGGGAGCCAGGACGTGCATGCCAGGGGCTGTGGTGAGATGGTAAGACATGCCGGCTTCAGGTGTGACCAGCACATTCCAAGCTGTGATGGCTAAGAGGAGAGACTCCTGCTTGAGGAAAGGAGAGAGGCGAATAAGGGTACCCTGTCTTGGTCACAGTAGGGTAGAGCACCAAGCAGGCTCTTGGGGTCCCCATTCCTAGGCTCTGCCTTGTGGATAGTGTTTCTAGACCCGCCCTGGGCCAAAAGGGAGCCCACTGCCCTGAAAGGGGAGTTCAAGGCCTGGCAGGAGTCATCGCACAGAGTGAAGAGCCCCTGGGCCTTGAGTGGACATCAACAGTACCCAGGCGGTACCCGCTGCAGGCTGGGAGCAACGGTGGCCATGGGCAGAGGTTGCTCCGCCTGGGAAAAGGGAAGGAAGAGTGGGAAGGGCCTTGTCTTGTGGCTTGGATGCCACCTCAGCTGCAGTAGAAGGAAGCACAGGTCGACTCCTAAGGTTTCCAGCTCTCGGCCCTGGCTCCCTGATGGTACCTCTGGACCTGCCCAGGGCTGGGGAAACTCACTACCCTGAAGAGGGGAAAGAAGCCTGCCTGGCTTTGCCACATGCTGATTGTAGAGTCACAGGGCCTACAGCAATCTAGGCCATAGCCAGCCAGTGGTTACCAAGGGCTTCATGTGAGTAACTGCACTGGCTTCAGGTCTGACCCAGCACAACGCCCGGGGTGGTGGCCAGAGGGGTGCTTGTGTCACTCCTCCCCAAGCTACAGGGAGATCTGCAGACAGAGAGAAGCTCCATGTGTTTGGGAGAAAGTAAGGTAAGAGAACAAGAGTCTCTTCCTAATAATCCAGAGAATTCTTCCGGATCTTTTCCAAGATCACCAAGGCAGTACCTCTACAGTTCTGCAAGAGCCACAGCATTGCAGGGCTTGGGGTGCTCCCTAATGAGGAGATGGCTGCAATGACCGGAAAAAATTATAACACCCAAGTTCCTTTGAATACCTGAAAAAACTTCTCAAGAAGGACAGGAACAAACAAGACCCGACTGTGAACACTACAATAAATATTTAATTATTCAATGCCCAGACACTGATGAACATTCACAAGCATCAAGTCCATCCAGGAAAACATGACTTCACCAAACAAACTAAGTAAGGCACCAGGGACCAGTCCTTGCAGAGAAAGAGGTATATGACCTTTCAGAAAAAGAATTCAAAATAGCTGTTTTGGAGAAACTCAAAGAAAATCAAAATAACACAAAGAAGGAATTCAAACTCCTATCAGACAAATTTAGCAAAGAGATTGAAATAATTAAAAAGAGTCAAGCAGGAATTTTGGAACTGAAAATGCATACTCAAGAATGCAGTAGAGTCTCTTACCAGCAGAACTGACTAAGCAGAAGAAAGAATTAGTGAGCTTGAAGACAGGCTATTTGCCTACAGTCAGAAGAGACAGAACAAAAAAGAACTTAGCACACCTATAAGATCTAGAAAACAGCCCCAAATGGTCAAGTCTAAGAGGTAGTGACCTAAAGTGGAGACAGAGAGAGGTTAAAGTAGAAAGTTTATTCAAAGGGATAATGACAGAAAACTTTCCAAACCTAGATAAATACATCAGTATTAAAGTACAAGAAGGTTACAGAACACCACAGAGATTTAACCTAAATAAGGCTACCTCAAGGCATTCAATAATCAAACTCCTAAAGTTCAAGGATAAAGAAGGGATCCTAAAAGCATCACTATAAAAGAAACAAATAACATACAATGAAGCTCCAATCCACCTCAAAGTAGACTTTTCAGTCTTTGGATGGAGTCTCCAATCCGTCTCGAAGCACACTTCTCTGTGGAGACTTAATAGGCCAGAAGAGGGTGGCATGATATCCTTAGAGTGCTGAAGGAAAAAAATGTTTATCCTAAAATAGTACATGCAGTGAAAATATCCTTCAAACATGAAGGAGAAATAAAGGCTTTCTCAATCAAGCAAAAGCTGGGGGATTTCATAAACCAAACCTGTCCTACAAGAAATGCTAAAAGAAGTTCTTCAGTCTGCAAGAAAAAGAGATTGATAAGCAATAGGAAATCATCTGAAGGTACAAAACTCACTGGCAATAGTAAATAAACACGCAGAATATTATAATACTGTAATAGTGTTGGGTAAACTATTCAACTTTTGAGTAGAATGCCCAAAAGATTAACTGATTAAAAATAATAACTGTAACAACTTTTCAAGACATAGATAGTCCAACAAGATATAAATAGAAACAACAAAAAGTTTAAAAACAGGGAGACAAAGTTAAAGTGTTGGGTTTTTATTGGTTTTCTCTTTGTTCGTTGGTTTGGTTGGTTGTTTATACAATCAGTGTTTAGTTGTCAACAGTTTAAAATAATGGGTTATAAGGTATTATTTGCAAGCCCCATGGTAATCTCAAATCAAAAAATATACAATGGCTACCAGAAAAAGCAAGAAATTAAAACATACTGCCAAATAAAATCACCTTCACTAAAAGGAACACAGGAAGGAAAAAATGAAGGAAAGGAAAACCAAAAAATAATAAAATAGCAGGAGTAAGTCCTTAGTAATAATAGTATTGAATGTAAATGGTCTAAATTCATCAATCAAAAGACACAGGGTGATGGATGAATTAAGATACCAAGACTCAATTTATTGCCTGCAAGAAACACCCTTCACCTATAAAGGAACACACTACTGAAAATAGAGAATCTTCCATGCAAATGGAAACCAAAAAAAAAAAAAAAAAACAGGAGTAACTATGCGTACAGCAGACAAAACAAATGTCAAGACTAGAACTATAAAAGGAGACAAAGAAGGTCATTATATAATGACAAGGGAGTCAGATCCGCAACAGGATATAACAACTGTAAATATATATGTACCTGAACTGGAGCACCTAGATATATAAAGCAAATATCATGAGAGCTAAAGAGGGAGACCCCAATACAATAATAGCTGGGACCTCAACACCCCATTTTCAGCATCAGACTGACCATCTAGCCAGAAAATCAAAAAGAAGCATTGGACTTAATCTGCACTATAAACCAAAAGGATCTGGTGGTTATTTATGGAACATTGCACCCAACAGCTGCAGAATACACATTCTTTTCTTTAGCACACAAATCATTCTGAAGAACACATGATATGTTAGGCCACAAAATAAGTCTCAAAAACTTTAAAAATATTAAATTATATCAAGTCACCTCTCTGATGACAATGGAATAAAAGTGGAAATCAATAACAAGAGGAATTTTGGAAACTATACAAACACATAGAAATTAAATAGGTGCCTGAGTGACCATTGAGTCAATAAAAAAATTAAGATGGAACCTGAAAAATTTCTTGAAACAAATGATAATGGAAACACTACATAGCAAAACCTGTGGGATACAGCAAAGGCAGTGCTGAGAGGAAAGGGTACAGCTATAAGCACTCATGTTAAAAAAGTAGAAAAACCTCAAATCATCTCACAACGCATCTTAAAGAACCATAAAAACAAAAGCAAAACAAACTCAAGATTAATAGAAGAATAAATATCAGAGTAGAAATAAACTGAAATGAAGAAAACAACGCATAACATCAATTAAATGAAAAGTTTTTTTTACTTGCAAAGAGAAAATCTACAAACCTTTGGCCAGACTAAGAAAAAAGACTCAAATAAATAAAATCAGAGATGAAAAAGGAGACATTGCAACCAATACTGCACAAATTCAAAAGATCTTTTGAGGCTACTACGAGTAACTATAGGCCAATACATTGGAAAAGCTAGAAGAAATGGGTAAACTCCTAAACATACATAACTATGAAAAAATCCAAAACCCGACGGACCAATAACAAGTAACAAGATTTAAGCCATAATAAAAAGTCCCAGCAAAGACCAGGACCCAATGGCTTTACTGCTGAATGTCACCAAACATTTAATGAAGAACTGATACCAATCTTCCTCAAACTATTCCAAAAAACAGAGGAGAGGAAATACTTCCAAATGCATTCTACAAGGCCGGTGTTGCCCCTGATACCAAAACAAGACAAAGACACATCAAAAAGAAGAAACTACAGGCCAATATCCCCAATGAACATTGACGTAAAAATCCTCAACAAAATACTAGCAGCCGAATTCAGTAATACATTAAAAAGATCATTCAATATGCCTAAGGGGGATTTATCCCACGGAATGCAAGGATGGTTCATCATAGGCAAATCGATCAATGTAATACACATTCAACAGAATGAAGGGCAAAAAAGATATGATCACTTCAATTGATGCTGAAAAAGCACTTGATAAAATGCAACCTCCTTCATGTAACAACCCTGAAACAACTGAGTGTAGATGGAAAATATCTCAACACAATGAAAGCTCTAGATGACAGACAGCAGCTATTATCCTGCTGAACGTGGAAAAACTGAAAGCCTTTCCTTAAAGATCTGGAACACGACAAAGACGCCCACTTTTTTGTTATTATTGAGATGAAGCGTCAGTGTCTCACCCAGGCTACAGTACAATGGTGCAATCTCGGCCCCCTGCAACCCCTGCCTCTCTGATTCAAGCAATTCTCCTGCCTCAACCTCCCAAGGAGCTGGGATTACAGGTGCCTACTGCCACTCCTGGCTACTTTTTGTATTTTTAGTAGAAATGGGGTTTCACCATATTGGCAAAGCTGGTTCCGCCCTCTTCGGCCTCCCAAAGTAGAGGGATTACAGGTGTGAGCACCACACCTGGCCAAAAGTGCCCATTTTCATCATTATTCTTCAATATACTACTGAGTCCCAGCTAGAACAATCAGAAAAGGGAAAAAAATAAAGAACATCCAAATTAGGATGCAGGAAGTCAAATTCTCGTCGTTTGCAGATGATATGATCTTACAACTGAGCTCTGGCAATGCTACAGCAGACCCACATCACCACACATTTGCCCAGCCCCATGGAACTCACAAGAGTGAGCCCTCATGTAAACTGTGTACTCTGGTTGGTCATGAGGTGTTGACGGAGGTTCATCGACTGCAAAACTGCCCCACTCTGGAGAGGGTGTTTACAGTGGGGCTTATGCTATACGTGTTGGGGGCAGGTGGCTTATGGGAACTCTGAACCTTCCTCTCGATTTAGCTGTGAGCCTAAAACTGGCGTGAAAAATAGTCTTCTTTGGCTCATGATCAAAGAATGCTGAAGATAACCTGACGTTTCCTGATTTGCAGTTGAAATCATAATGCTCTTACCAAGCTCCTGCCCTAAGACTTTACCACAGAGCTGGATGCAGTGACCAAACACAGCTCTGTGTTCCAGACCGACAGCTGCCACTTTCCTTCCCTCTCCTCCTGTCACTAGCTCGTATCGGGACAACCTGCTGTGTGCCTGTGGCCACCGCATTTCTGCTCTTCATCTGCTTTGTGAGCCTAGAAATGGCATTACGCATGTAGAATGATACTTAAATTACAAATAAAGACGACGTGAGTGAGAACACAGGACGTGGGTGGCTTCTGGGAGCTGAGGACGTCTGTTCTAGCAGCTGGAGGTTTGCTTTTCTGTCCTTACGGGCCCCTGGCTGTGAGTGAGCACGTGGTGCCACTCTTGCAGGCTGGACCCCCCTCCGCTTTGTTTTGCTGTGAGCTGTGCATTCTCATCGCCTCTGTCACTCCCCGTACGCGTCTTAAGCGTGGGTGTCCCACTTTACAGTCATTAAATCCTCTCATAGTGTTTCACACAGGGACCTCACCTCAAGTACATTTTGAACTGGAAAGCTGAATTTGTGTCAGGCAAAGTTACAAGAAGGAGATTTCAATCAGATTTTTTTCTTTTTTTCTTACTTTTTTTTGAGACAGTCTCACTCTGTAGCCCAGGCTGGAGTGCAGTGGTGTGATCTTGGCTCACCGCAATCTCTACCTCCCAGATTCAAGCGATTCTCCTGCCTCAGCCTCCTGGGTAGCTAGGATCTCACCTGCCCCTCCTGACAGATACGAATGCAGAGGGTGAGATCCTCAGGTGCTGTGGGGCCTCTTTCTCAGCTCAGCCCACTGTGGCTGGGTCAGGTTGTTCACACTGCAGTTCTCGGAAACTGGGATTCCCTTACTGTAAGAGGGATTTTTTTTAATGCCTAAATGCCTTCTTTTATCCTACATGAGGTTTGTGACAAGCCACAGTCTCACGGGGGTGATCCACAGGCATCTTTGCCAGGAGAGCACGTGGAAAGGACACCAATCGCCTTGTGAGCTCCACACTGAGAATGATCCGTGCCATGCTTAGATCCAGCCACCTGCTGGGAGGTCCTGCAATCGTATTTTTAATGGCATGGCTAGGTGAGCACTCACGTCTGAGTTTCCTGTTAAAACGCACATCTCTAGCTGCATCCAGGAGACTGTAAGTGAGACTGTCTCATGTCAGGACACGGGAGTCCCTGTGTTTAAGGAGTAGCTGCAGAGACAGTTCTGGACCCAGAGGCCCGGCGCTGCCTTGGCTGTCTCCACACGGCCGTGTCATTAGCACTCTGGGGGCTGCTCTGACTCAGATTTTAGGAATATGAAGCTAGGAACATGGATGAGGCTTCATGGTGTGTCCCAGACCATACAGACAGCAGAAAACAGAGCTGCAATAATGAATTGTACGTGATCACCGAGTTTTTTTCTACTGAGTCACACCATCACTGAGGACAGCACTGTGGGGATCGATGACCGAGGCTCCAAGACCAATTCCCACCCTCCAGAACGCTCAGGAAGCAGGCCCGGAGGATGAGTGGGCGGCCCACGGCTGTGTGCATTCAGCTGTTCAGTTTCTGCTGCTGAAGCATTTGGGGACATGTTTAGGGCCTGAGAATGTGTTCTAAGGTGTTTGTCACACAACGTGGCCCACCCGCAGCAGGGACGCATCACTGTGCCAAGACCCTAGCGTAGGGATGTTACTCGGTGATGCCAGCAAAGTGGGCTCTGATAGGAGGGCCTAAACATGCCTCCTTCATGACCTCTGAAGAGCTAAGCACAGTCAGCTCTTCTGAACACACAGTTTAATTGGGCCAGGCACGGTGGCTGAGGCCTGTAATCCCAGCACTTTGGGAGGCCGAGGCAGGCAGATCGCTCTCAAGGTCAGGAGTTTGACACCAGTCTGGCCAACATGGTGAAACCCAATCTCTACCAAAAATACAAAAGCTATCCAGGCATGGTGCTGTGCGCCTGTAATCCGAGCTACTTGGGAGGCTGAGGCAGGAGAATTGCTTGAACCCGGGAGGCGGAGGTTGCAGTGAGCCGAGACTGCACCATTGCACTGCAGCCTCGGCGAGAGTGAGACCCTGTCCACAACAAGAAAAGGTGGGAGATGGGGGGAGACAAACAGCTTTGATTTCATTCGTCTAAAGAGGTAAAACTGCCCTTTTCTCCCTGAGAATATCAGACTTCTGGATTGTTCTCACTTCTTTCTTTCGCCTCGATTTATAAGACTCATCGCTCAGTCTAAAAGGCCCCTGTGTTTCCTGGTGTTATATCAGCTTTAAAATACTCAGCTAAGAAAACCATTCTAATTTATCATAAAAGTCCCAACGCTCAGCAGGGGGACATGTTGATGCCATAGGAAAGTTCGACAGAATTCCATTTCCACAGAAGAAAATGCTGCGAGAAACGCTAAGACAAATTCAGAACGGAGAGCTTGTCTCCACTCCTTCCTCAGCAATGCACTTTTAGCAACATTCCTTTTTCCCCTATGAAAAATAAAGATTTGAAGAGGAAAAATCAATTTTTCAAGACCCCTCACGAATGAACAATAACACTCGGTGTGGCTCATATTGAGTAGAAATTGTCTAAAGAAATGATGGGCCGGCTGAAGCGGCTCACACCTGTGATCCCAGCACTTTGGGAGGCCGGGAAGGAAGACAGCTCAGGGCCAGGAGCTGGACACCAGCCTGGGCAACACAGTGAGACCATGTCTCTACAAAAACCAAAATATTCAGCTGTCCACGGTGTCATGCACCTCGGGAGGTGCACCTGGGAGGTCCCAGCTACTCGGGCAGCTGAGGCAGAGAGATCACTTAAGCCCAGAAGTTGGAGGCTGCAGTGAGCTGAGATTGCACCACTGCCCTCCAGCCTGGGCAACAAAGGGAGACCCCCCCCAACTCAAAAAAACCAAACACATGAAAAAGATAAAATAGACTGTTTATACCCACACATTCTCAACTCAAAGTTTTCCTTGGTCGAAAGCCAGGTGAGTGTGGAGGAGGAGGTCTTGGGGTCAGAGGAAGAGAGAAGCCCAGGTGGCTCCATGGCTGGGTGTCGTGGCCACTGCCTTACCCGCTCTGAGAGTGGGCTGGGGGCCACACACAGGAGCTTGGGGTCTCACTGGAGTGTTCGCGAGTCCCGGGCCTCAAGCACACGGGACAGAACAGAGTAGCAGAAGTCTTCCTCCCATATCGTGGCCATGCCCTTCATCGGTTCAGAACTGCTTTCTCCCCAGGCTGTCTCAGAGCAGACCCCCACGAGCCTGAGAGTCCCTTGTTCTTTTCTAGCGTGGGTGTGGGGCTTGAGGCCACCCCTCCTGTGCCATGTTGGGTTCAGAGATGGCACTTGGCCCTCAGGGTTGGCACTGGAGACACCAGAGGCCACGGGGTCCCCCAAACCCCAAACCCTGTGTCCAGGGCCCTGTATTTAACATTCTAATCCAACCTCAGCCCTGAAACCCAGTCTGAGGGCAGAGGGTGATCACTAAGCTCCAACAGCTCAGAAACATGCAAAGGCTCCTCTGTGCTCCCCCAGGACACAGCGTCCACGAGAGGACAGATGCATCCCCGGGGAATGCAGCGCCAAGTCTGTTTCCATGGGGAGGGAGTTTCCAAGGCTCCTGGTCCTGGCCTCTCTGCAGCCCCTACCTCAGCCCCTTCTTCCCAGGCAAGAACCCTCACAACTGGGCTCTCCTGTGGGACCTGCCCCCAAGCAGGGCTCTGCACCCACTCACAGGGAGTTCTGGGAGCTGCATCACCAGGCGTTCTGGTGCCCTGACACCCTAGGTGTGTGGGGGATGAGCGCATCTGACACCCTGGGGTGGGGGTTGGGTGCATCTGACACCCTGGGGTGGGGGGTGAACACATGACACCCTGGGGTGG
>CM052661.1:1393098-1423030 GCA_028533165.1 Leontopithecus rosalia | reverse complement strand
GGGTGAGTGCGTCTGACCCCCTGGGGTAGGTGGGGGGTGGTGAATGTACTAACTTGGGTGGCCTTCACAAGCCCACATGGCAGCAAACCCAGCACCACCCTCTGGCATAGTCCCTCTGGGTCAGGCCATGGCTGTAGGTCCCACCTGCCTGGCTTCTGAGCCATTTCTCAGTTCATTCTCACCTGAGGGGTGGGCAGGAGGACCTGTTCTACGTCAGCTCCCCCAAGCCCCAGTGCACCTGGGAACTTTCATGGAGGAGGCACTGCGGATGGAAGGGGAGGGGACGCTGGGGAAGACCTGGGATGGCCCCAGTGCTCTTACCGGCCCACCCCGGTACCTCCCCGACCCGGTCCAGGGGAAGGGAACTGCACTTGGAGGTCCTAGTGATCACTTCTTTCATTTTCTGTATTTTGTGACATTTTGGCATCTTACAGAGCTTGCTAGGCTGGACTGGGACATGCTGTCCTCCCAGGGTCAGTCCATTCTTAGAGATGGGAAGGGCTTGGCCGGGAGCTCATAAACCAACCAGCCGGAGTCCACACCGCAACCCTTCCTCGGCCCTCACACACAAGCCCTGCCCTGCAGCACCCCTGGACCCGGTACCAGGCAACTGGAGAGCATGGTGATAGCCCAAAGCCCACTGGAGTGACTGAGACCCACGCAGCGAAGTGGCTCCCTCTGCCCTGGCCTGCCTCCCTGGGAACCACAGTCAAGGTGCCAGCCTCGGATTCCACTTGCTCCTGTGCTGCCTATCCTGGTGCTCCTGAGGCCCTGTGTGGTGTACCGTGACCCCCCGCTGGGACCGTGAACAGACTGAGGAATCCAGTGGCAAGTGGCAAGGGACACCCCAACTTAGAACCTCTGTGCGAGGGGAGCTTCAGGAGGTTGCAAGCACAGGTGTCAGGCCTGGGTCCCACAAGCAGCACTAGGATTCCTGGTTCACAGGAGAGAGTGTACCTCATCTGACGCTCACTGCAGAGAAAGAGAGACGCAACCTGGACACACGTCAGCAGCACTGGCGCTTTCCAGTGATTTATTTCATCCCGGCATGAACTGACAGATTTACAGGGGTTTGCACTATTTATGCCGAGGATTTTACAACTCAAGCATTAATAAATACATTAACAACACAGATTGTAACAGCTGGCCTGAACGTGGCCTTCAACAGATGGAGTTTACCTTTAATAAATGGTAACGTTTGAGAACCACTTGAAGCTTGAACAGGTTTTGGAGGAGCTTTGATCTCACATGAGAACCCACCTCCTGTTTTACGTCCGTTCCATCCAAATCCATTCACTTAGCGAGTCAGAAGCACCCGCCGGCACGGGGTCTGTGCTGGGTGCCTGAAGGCTGCTCAGTCTGGACCTCCTCCCGTGTGGAAAAAGTGGAAATAATGTGGCCACTGAAATAAATTCAATGCAAATGAAACAACTGCAGATTTCCATTTTCAGCTCGTGTTATCTTCTTATGAATAATATTGCAGAAGAAAGGGAAAAATCAGAAAGTTGACTGATTTTTAACCCCAAAATAAAACTGTTTGTAAGTTAGAAAGCATCTAAAGTGAATGAGAACACAAAAACGCAGTTTGGTTTCCTCCAGCAAGATCTTACAAGAGATCATGTCTTGAATCTATCTTGATTTCAGGAAAAGTCAAAAGAACGTCAAAAACATCCTATTTCCAAATCATTTACAGGAAGTTAACTAAGACTGACAGATTCAACAGCTGCTGCCAGAATTAGTGAAGGTGACACCAAACATTAGCAGAAACAGCGCAGATGATTAATTTCTTACTCAAGTTATTTGTAGCCAACCTGACAGAGTCATGAGTTTTAGTTAAGTAGCCAAAGAATTCCCACAACATTCATTTTCATACAGGAAAAGAAGTCGGTGCCTCCAGACTCAGAAACCAAATCCTGAAGTTCCAAATCCCAGCTCTACAAAGTGCAGGAAGTAGTGTGGAGTCGAGGGCTGTTTTCAAGATGAAGAATAAAAGCAGAAGGAAAAAGAGGAAGGGTCAAGCTCATCCCTCTGCATCCCAAATGAACCTTGATTGGCAATACAGAAGGGACTGCTGTCAACGAAGCAAAAGGTCAGGCTTCCGTGCGTAACATTTTCCCCAGAAGACACCACCGCCTTTTCAGACATTTGGAAACACCCGTGTCTGGGTTAATTTCATGCGAAGTGTGGATAGCTGTCATCAAGGCACTAGCCTCGTCTGACTTTTAACGGGTAGATGATCAGCAATATTTTTGCACCAACCTTTTTCCTAGACAGTGTTGTTCACAGACATAGAACACCACTCTGAATTGGAAAAGATCCTGCCTGGAGCGTCAGACATTGCCTGTCAGTCTCAGCAAATACCTCTGCCCTCCCACCAGCAGTCCTGGAATCAAAGCCTTGGAGGGTGTGGCTTTTCTCTTTGTTTCATGGGTGCAAACACTAGTGGCTCCACAACCCAGGTACTGGCCCCCCAAAAAGCAAAAACGCTGCTGATGGCAAGGTAGGTCCTCTAGTATGTGTTTTTACGTGACACTACTATTTAGAAATGTTGTGTGTACTATTCTATGTATTTCCAAAATAGGTTGGCTGAACATCCTTTAATGGTTGGTATTAATTCTTTTCTCTTATTCTTCAGGATTTTTGTGCATTTTACCGTGAGGTGATGGGGAGTACCTTGGGCTTTGCTACAGGGCCCCACAGGAAGTGGTGCCATGCTACCGTGGGTGTTGCTTCACTAAATGAAATGCTGGAAAGCCACAGGAACTCCCGGGGGCACGTGATGGTGCAGCCGCCCCCACCCGACGGCTGATGGCATCCACCACTTCTCATGTCCTCTTCCAGGGACAGTGTTACTTTGGAAGCCCAATTTCCACATTTCATTTTCAAACAATAAACATTACAGGAATGATTTCACAGGTAAAATCACAGTGATAATAGCATATGAGTTTGATCTTTAAGGACTGAAAATATTAGCCTGGTCCGGGTCCCATTTCATATAAAAATGTCTACCATTAATAATAAAATTCTAGTGGAAAATGCAGGACAGTGTGAATGGTACATTGCTTAAAATGGACATTATTTGTTTCCTTTTGCTGTACTGTTCCTATAACCATTTATCCGGTATACTCCAATAAAAGGCCAACAATATGAAGTCTGTTTTTCTCTCCCAAGACGATTAACCAAGATTAACCAATCTATCCCCTCAGTTCATGAGTAACCACGGGCAAGCAAACACGTCCCCAGAACAAACTCTAATGCAGATCACAAATTCCAGTCCCCAAGTCATGCATAAGATCCAAGCTGATCACTTCTAAACACACTTAACTGAGCCTCCAATAACCACAGACTCTTTAAGAAGCATAACCTATTTTTCAATTACCCACCAATTTCCACAGAGATGGCAGTTCCCCTCACTGGATTAACAAACAAATAATATTAAAGTAGGCATGATTTCATCTAGTGACGTTCCATGAACGTTCATTTATTTTCCTCTTTCAATAAGAAAATGGGTTGGATTCAGAGTTCAAATGTTTGTCTCTATCTGTGAGCACGTATCTCACCCTCCACACACGTTGAGAAGTAAAACATTAAATGCGGAGTGACCCAGCTGATTTGTTCTTAATCCTCATGCCCTGTCAATCAATGCAGTGAGCCTCATGTTAACTCTGTTAGGGCATTTCGGAGTTCAGTTCAATCAAGGACATGCAGTTTCCTTGCTAACCTACGGTGCACAAGCATGTCACTTCCTTGTTATATACCTTGCTATGCCCACTGTCATTCAGCCACGTTCTCAGAATAGTGATTGTAAAAATTATTCTCCCTCATCACAGCTACACGGTCCGTATTTCAAACGTCAGAAATAGTGGGTTCAAAATGTGCCTATAGATTTTTACAGGACTGTCAAAATAAAGTGATTTTCCCTTTCTGGAATTGTATCTCGTTTCAAAATATGAAAGTGGCTGGGCATACAGAGTGGGCTACTGGAGATTGCTCTTTAGATAGACAAACACCCCTGAAAGTTTTTCCTACTTATGACATGCTGTTTGGTAACATTTAGCCAGTAAAGACTTAAAATTTAAATAATGGTAAATCAACGCTACATCGTTGACCACAGTTAACATCCTTTAAACAGAAAATATCAAAGCCCTGTTGGTCCAACAGTGAGACGGAGCTGCTGTAGGAAACTGAGTCAGAGTAGCAATGGTGTGGAAAAGGAAATACTTCCAATTCATGTTGGTCAGTAAACCTTACTGGTAATCAAATATTTTACCTTTAATGCTTATTAAATTACTCTTTTTGGAGTTGAGCCAACCAAAGCAAGCACATAGTGGCACAAACTTTTCAACTAAATTAGAAAGAGCTTTACTTATCAGTTATAATTTTAAATCTCAAGCCAAAATTGAAAAGCGTGACCTTCTCTGAGCGCTTCCACTGGTAGTTAGCGGCGACCTGCTTGAGGGCCCCAGGCCCCCACGCGGAGCCTTGGTGCTCTGAGGGGTTCAGGACACCCCAGGGCCGGCTGCAGGATGCCTCAGCACCCCCAGGTCCACCCGCTGTATCCCGTGGATCCCACGGCCTTTCCTGCGTCCTGTCAAGGGACCCATCTGCACACCCCCTGGGCCTCACAGCATCGAACCCACAAGCAAAGAGAAGCAAAAAGGAAAGCGAAGCGGAAGCGGCCTTGCCCAGCGTCCGTGGGGCTCCTTCCAATCGTCCAAACGACCCGTGAGACCAGCGGCCCCGACTCCCCCGACCTGTCCTCCGCTGGCCTCCAAGCCCCTCCCCCGAGGGAGACGCCTGCCTACCCCGCCGGCCTACGCGGTGCCCTGCTCTCCTTGGGGCTTCTCGGGCAGGCGGAGCGTGAACGGGATGAGTACGCCCCGGGCGTCCAAGGGGGCACCTAGCGCCTCGAAGCCACCGCCGTCGCCACCGGCCTCGCCGTCCCGGGCGGGCAGGAAGCGCCAGGTGCCTGCGCGGCTCACGCAGTAGATGGCGCCGTCCAGGGCAGCGCAGCGGAACGGCTGCAGGCCCGCGGGGGCACCGGGGGGGCGCAGGGGCGAGGCGCACGGGCTCCACTGCTTGGCCAGGCAGTGGTAGCGGGACACGCTGACCCCGCCGCCCGGCCCCGCCGCCTGCGCGTCGCCGCGGCCACCGCTCAGGTCAAAGCGGTAGATGAAGCCGTCCAGGGCCACCATGTCGGCCGACCGCTCGCGGCTGCTGCTGCACGGGCACTCCTGCCACTCGTCGCGCCGCGGGTCGTACTTGAGCAGGCGGTAGAAGAGCGAGCCCCCAGACACGTAGATCTCACCGTTGCAGGCGGTGGCCTCGTGTGCCACAGCGAAGGCGCCCCGGGGCAGCGGCGCCACCGGGGCCCAGCGGTCGGCGCGCGGGTCGTAGCGCTCCACGCTGAGCAGGCACTCGCCGCCCACGGCGTAGAGGTGGCCGTCCAGGGCCAGCAGCCGCAGCTGCGAGCGCGCCTGGCGCAGGGGCCGCACGGCGCTCCAGGTGTCGGTGGCCGGGTTGTAGCAGAAGACCTGGTCGGAAGGGCGAGCGCGGCCGTCGGGGCCCGCGGGCGCCACGCCGCCCGCCACGAAGAGGTAGTTGTAGAGGACGCACAGGCCGCAGCCCCGCGCCGGCGCGCCCTCGGGCAGCCGCGTCAGCTCGCGCCACTCCCCGGCCCCAGCGTGGAAGCAGTAGACGGCCGCGTCCCCGCGCGCGTCCGAGTCTCCCGAGGGGCTCTGCGGCCGGCTGCCCGCGCGCTCCCCGGTCGGCCCCAGCGCCGCGGCCAGGAGGTGCGCGCGGCCGGCGCGCAGGCGGCGGCGCAGCAGCAGGTCCCGCTCGGCGCCCGACAGGCGCCCGAACACGGCGGGCTCGCGCAGCACCTCCAGGTAGTGGTCGCTCATGAAGCGGTACGCGGCGTCGCGCAGCTCGTTCAGCCGCTGCCGCTTGGCCGCGCTCAAGACCTCGTAGCAGTTGGCCAGGCTCAGCTGCGGCCCCACGGCGTCGGTGGCGCGCTGCGCGGCTCCGGGCAGCTGCAGTCGGCGCGCGCCGGCCACCACCTCGGCCACGTTGTCGGGCCGCACGCCCGCCATGTGCCCGCTGTAGGCGTCAGCCAGCAGCAGTCGCAGCGCCGCCAGGCTCACGCCCTGCACCCGCAGCACGTCCCGCGACGCGCGCGCGCGGAAGTAGTCGCTGCGCGCCGCCAGCACCGCCTTGTGCGCGCGCAGCCGGCGTCCCGACACCTCCAGAACCAGGTCCGGCTCCCCGTGCACCGCCCCGAACCCCGGGGGCACGGGCGCGGGCTCTTCGGCGGACGCGGGGTCCTCAATCCAGGCGCGCGGCTCAGGGGACGCCGCCGCGGGCTCTTCCGGGCGCGCGCGCTCCTCGGGGGACGCGAGCTCCTCCGGGGACGCGGCGCCCGCGCTGCCGGCTTCCCACTGCCGCTCCACCACCCGCGGGCCGCCGCTGGAGGGCGGGGAGGTGGCCGCGCCCTCCGCCGCGGAGGAGTGGGACTGCGGCGGGGACTCCTCCCCGGAGCTGAAGCACAGGGACGCACTGAGACTGCAGGGTGTCTGCGCTGGGGACGCGGCGCCCTCGCTCTCGCCCTCCCCCGCGCCGGGAGGCGGCTGATCGGGCTCTCCCACAGCCCCAGGCTCGGTCCCCTGGTAGAGGACGCAGGGGGCCACCGCGTGCTCCATGGCTCGGCTGTGCTGCCCCCACACACCCCCGGCTCCGCAGCCCGCAGGTCTGGCCAAGGTCGAGCGTTACTCCGGGGTTTCCAGCTTCACAGCTTTTCCTGGAACGCGATCAGATTTCACTTCTGTGTGTCCACGCTTTTTTTTTGTTTGTTTTGGGCGGGGGGCGGGGGGGATCTCACACGCTGCTACCCCTTCGCCCTTCCCCTCTCATCTCCTCCGAGGAGGGGTGTGTCCAACTCGTGCTGAGCTTCTGAACCCCAGTAACTTTAAATCTGCCCAGAAAGTCTTGGTGAATGGTCTCCAGCACGGACTGGAGCTGCAGTTTATTGCGGTTCTCTCTGCAGCCTGGGTGACCAGGTGTCTCTCTCTGCAGCCTGGGTGACTGGCTGTACCTCTCTGCAGCGTTGGGTGACCAGGTATCAGGTACACCCTCGTTCTTAGGGGTCCGTGCTCACTCACTCACTTCACATTCCGTCACATCACCTCGCCCTCAGGAGGCAGAAAGCTGAGACCGGCTGTGGCCCAAACTTCAGAACCTTGATTTAACCTTATGTCTGGAAAACGGCTCCACTGTGGGCTCTCCTCTGTGGCTCCCACTTCTGGCTACACAAGTGCAAGGTCAGCGGGAGGCTTCTGGTACTGTGTCCTGTCTCCTGGTCTCAGGAGCTCACCCCGTGTGTGTGCATCCACACCTCCCCATATGCCTGGTTATCCGTCATTCACTGCCAGGGGTGTTAAAACAGTGCTGGGCTCCTGGAGGCCGGCCTCGCTCATGGGGCAGGACCCTTCCTCTGCAGCTTCCTTTGCTGGGATATCAGGTGTTTCCGTGTCACCTCACCATACTCTTGTTCCTGTTCATAGGACAAAAAGAGAGGATATTTGTGCATTTTTCAGTAAGGTTATTTCGTGTCAGTGGAATCTACCACCCTTCCCTCTCCAATGTTCGGATAATAGAATTCAGTTTTAGTGGTAAAGGGGCTCTCTGCTGGAGAGTTTGATGAATAAGACATGCAGAATTATTTCGGTATATTTTTAACTGCCCTCTCGAGATTCTTCTGATTTTGAGGACTAGGAAGGAGAACCCAGTTCAAGCAGTAGGCACCACCAAACATTATGGCCCAACATACATCGGTTGAACCATATGAAGTCGCTAGTTCTGTAGGTCAGAAGCAGTGGAATATCAACTATTTCCTGTTTTAAACATAAAAAGCGTAAGTAGCATCAAGAACTCCTTTAGTGAGAAAGCATCACTGGACTGTGTGATTTTATCGATTTTTTAACAGATCACAGTTTTCTTTCAGTGTTTCCCAGTTAATTATTTCAAATTCGGTTACAACTATTTGTAGACATGCACTAGGATGCATCTCTGGAATCAGCTGCAGCCAAAAGCATGAATTCAGGGACCCCAAATGGCACCAATTCCTAAATCTGTTTACATTCTTAGAATTACAACCCTGGAAAAACCTCAGAGAAGCAATTATTCAAACAGCCTAAATGCAGCAAAAGAAAAATCAGAGCAGAAAGACTGAACGAAGCATGTGGAAGGCAGGTGTGAGTGCCGCAGATGAATTATAGAATAAAATCGAGTATCTTTCCCAAACTGGCAAACACTTCACGGCCCCTCCCTCAGGCTGGAAAGAAACTGAGAAGTCTTAGAGTCCACATAAGCCAACTTTATTCTGGCTTTCAAAGAAAATTATGTGGACAACAAAGACACACAAAACATGACCACGCTTATCTTTACACAGATTGTGTGTTCACCTCCCAAGTGAAACAGGAAAATTGATGCTTAGTGCCCCCACATCTGATGTTCCACTTATTATACATAATAGCATTTCCTGGTCACTATAAATGCCCTGCTCTTTCTGCCACTCTGTCCCTGAAAAGGCTTCCCGAGTATTCTCAGAAATAAAAGTGTCTTCACGTTGGAAACTGCAGACACCTAACTCTCCTCGTCTCTCTCTCCCTCCCTCCGTCTTTTACAATAAAATGTTGGCACACTCCCTATGTGCACAGAATTGTCATAAGACGCCTGGGAAGTGTAATATTAAGAAGGTTTTTGAGAACTCTGAAGCTCTGAGCCCCAGGATAGGTCACAGACAATGGCTGAGCAGGACACAAGGGTTCCCTGTGTCTGGCACCAGGGAAAAGACCACAGTGCAAGAGTGACCCAACCTGGAAAAGCTGTGAAGCTGCCTCAGTGAAGGGCACCAGCCCCGAAGACTGCAGAGTCTTTCCAGCCAGCTGAGTTGTGCAAAGGAGAGGAACAAAACTAAGACAAACTTTTCTATCAGATCAGAAATACACAGGAACCTCATATCTGAAATAAAATCCAAGAACTGGCTGTCTCAATTGGCTTATTCGTTAACACTGGTTCTGTAAGATACAGAAGACATGGCCCTTAGAAATCCACTGTAGTAAACTTTCTTCTTGGCCTGGAAGGGGGTCTCAGAGCTCCCTAGTTCTTTATTTGGCTGGACTGTCCTGCAATGTACAGGAGCCTCTGTCCTGACAGTCAAATTTATGTAATTAATCACCACAGACTGAAGGGAATCATGCAATCAGTCAAATGGAATTTTTTGTTTTTTTAGACAGAATCTCACTCTGTTGCCCAGGCTTGAGTACAGTGGCGAAGTCTCAGCTCACTGCAACTTCCGCTTCCCGGGTTCAAGCAATTCTTCTCCCTCAGCCTCCTGAGTAGCTGGGACTACAGGCTCGTGCCACCATGCCCGGCTAAATTTTTTTTTTAAGTCAAGGTGGGCTTTTACTGTGTTAGCCAGGATGGCTTCGATCTCCTGACCTTATGATCCGCCCATCTCGGCCTCCCAAGGTGCTAGAATTACAGGTGTGAGCCACCGTGCCCGGCCCCAAATGGATTTTAAAAGCTTAAATTTGGAACTCTGCCCTAAAAAGTCCTATGAAATCAGTTCAAAGCCTGAGTGTTTGATAAGTACACATTTTGTTGTAACTACAGTTAAGCAAGAGAGACATCTCCATGACAAACAGACACACTGGAAAGCAGCCCACAGTGCCCCCAGCAGTGAGGGACCCATCTCTGCTGTGCCACAAAGGAAGCTGTCTGGCTAGAGGCTGACTAGCCCTCATCCCAAATGCCTGAGCTCTTTAGGATTTTCAATTTTTTGAATTTTAAAATATTTGCACTTACTTTTCAACTCCAAAAACTCCAAATCTGAAAGGATCCAATGAGCATTACATTAGCACTCAAAACATTGCAGATTTCGGAACATCTTCAATTTCAGATTTGGGATGTTCAGCTCACACCTGGGATAGAACTGGTTCTTATTCCAGCTGGCCCCAGAAAAAAATATAACTCAGTCATCTCAAAAGTAATGATTCAAGAGGTCTTAATGTTGCTTTTCTATATACATGTTATTAAATTGCGTCCTTCTGAGGGGCGCTTCCAGCAGAGGTGGTGGTCTTATCATATTCCATGGATGTCATCCCGACCCCCCCACCCCCGCCCCGTCCTCCTGCCTGCCATTTGGCTCACGTTACAGAGCAAACTGGCAGAACCAGGGATGGTCTCAGCATGGCACAGCCTCGCACTCTCACCAGGAGGAACCACGAGGCTTCTTAGACGCCACTGCACTGAGATCACCTGCCGCACAGCCAAAGTCAGGCCAGCAGGTCCCTGTCCACCTCCATCAGTGGCGTTGTTTCTGACACTGAGATCTGCAGCTACGCTGTTGAGCAGCAGCATGGCTGCATCCAGGGCTCGGGTGCCCTCCACCGTCCCCTCTAGGAGGCTCTGGGCAGCCTTTCCAGGAGATGGTTTCATGGCACCAAACAGTCCTGTCCTGTGCAGGTCTCCCTGCAGAATGGACGTGGTGTCAGACACCACGTGGGAAAGGAGGTTAAGCAGGAGGCCCTTCTTTGTCCCAAGTGATACTAAAAGAAACTCAACATTAAGAGGTTGCATTTTTATTTTCCAGAATGGCCCATTACTGAAATTTTTACCTTGAAACAGATGGAGAGGAGTCAGCCTTTTGGATTTAGCAGCCCTCTGAGGTGTCAACAACTGTGTCGACTGGTAGGGTCAGATTTCTTTGGATGGGAAGTCAGGGATTTCTCTCACCCCCATTTTGTGGTTGGCTCTAGAATCAGAATTCCACTAAGAGGCTTCCTGAGGTTCTGCACAGGGTGCCATCCTTGTTACTGGGAAATAATTGAAACCCTCCCACCCCCAATCGGGGCGTTTGGAAGGATTTTTTCCCTGTGTAATTGTCAACAAGGGTTTCCTGAACCCACTTGAGTCACAATCAGGCCATGCACAGAAAGTCAGCATTGCAGTTTCTATGGAAGGCGTGGGGGGCACGGGGGAGGTGGCCAGTGACCAGTTTACTTCTTGCTGGTAATCGGGAAATAATTTCATAAGAACAAAGGCTAATTAAATATAAATATTATTAAATATAAATAAAATATATATAGTATTTTCCCCCAAAGGATGTAAGTTTCTTCTGGGCCTTATAAATATCTACACTTTAAGTTTCTATACATTTTTTTACTATTAATACAAATTTAAAAATATGATTTCCCAATGTGGACATTATATATTTAATGTGGACATTACTTTATTCAGTATTAAATATCATGCTCTATTTTAATAATACTGGTTGCTAAATAGAATCTTCTTTCAAATAATTATGGTCAGCTTAATTTTTTACAAGAATGCGATAATTGACTTAGGGAGTTTATGTAAACTTCTATGGTATGTTTTGCTTCTAAGAAAGTCCTTTGGCTGGGCATGGTGGCTCACACCTCTAATCCCAAAACTTCAGGATGCTAAGACGGGGCGGGTGGATCGCCTGAGGTCAGCAGTTCCAAGTCCAGCCTGGCCAGTATGGCAAAACCCCGTCTCTACTAAAAAAAATACAAAATTAGCTGGGTTTGCTGGCCCAGGCCTGTAATCCCAGCTACTCAGGAGGCTGAGGCAGGAGAATTGCTTGAACCTGGGAGTGGGAGGTTGCAGTGAGCTGAGATCACACCATTGTGCTCCAGTTTAAGCAACAAGAGTAAAACTCCATCTCAAAAAAAAAAAAAAAATTCCTTACAGGTCTTCCATGCTTTGCCTGTGTCCTTCCACCCCCGTTAGACCACAGAGTTGCTGGGAGTAGAACCTGGGCTGTGCCCTCATGGCCTCCAACATCACCAAAAAGACACCATTCACACAGCTAAATAGCCAATGAATTGAGAGGTTAATAAAGAAAAGCCATAAATCTGAGAAAAATTATAGTGCCTTAGAAACTTGCATGGAATCTCAGGATTTCTTTTGTTTGTTTTTTGAGACAGGGTCTTGCTCTGTTATTCAGGCTGGAGGACAGTGGCACAATTGTGGCTTACTGCAGCCTCAACTCCTGGGCTCAAGAGATCCTCCCACCTCAGCCTCCCAAGTAGCTGTGACTACCAGGGTGCACCACCATAGCTGGCTACTTTTTGTATGTTTAGTAGAAACGGGATCTCACTATGTTGCCCAAGGTAGTCTTGAACTTCCAGGCTGAAGTGATCCACCTGCCTAAGCCTCCTAAATTTGCTGGGAATACAGGTGTGGGCCATCACACCCACTCAGGATTTCTCTTTGATTCACTTTCAACTGTTCCTACAAATACTGCTTTTCAAGGTTATTTCCTCTCCAGGCCCAAATGAAAACTGGTCCACGGCTTCTGGGCAGGCAGGACCGAAGGAGGATACAGCAAGAAGGGAGTCGGTGCCATTGTGGACACCATGGAGCTAGCTGTCCTTACACCCAGTCCTGATACACATTTTCTCAGGACTCTTTAAGGCACAGAAAATAGTGTAAGGAAGACCATCAAAATGTGCAGCATTACACAGCCTAATTAAAGCTAGCCAGGAGGATACACCACGCGGGAAATCTATTTTCCTTGTAAAATGCATCCCATATTTAACTCACCATACGGCTACTAAAAGCGAGGTTCTGTGCTGCCCTGGAGGATGAGAAGAGTGGATTGTGCTGTTAGTGTCTGCCTTTAGGGTTCAAGCAATGAGATACTACGTGGCTAGAAGGAAACTAAAACCAATTGTAGGCAGCATTCTCTGTGCAGTTCAGAAACGGGGAGGGTGTCTGCTGCGGGGTGGAGTTTGTTGAGTCATTGAATGAATAAGTGAATGTCCCATAATATATCAAGCAACATTCATTAGAGTCTGTCCCACCAGAGCACAATCTATACTCTTTTAGCTTTTTTTGTTGTTGTTGAGACAGAGTCTCTCCCTTGTTGCCCAGGCTGTGGTGCAATAGCACAATATTGGCTCACTGCAACCTCTGAACCTCTGCCTCCTGGGTTCAAACGATTCTGCTGCCTCAGCCTCCTGAGTAGCTGGTATTACAGGCACCTGCCACCACACCCAGATAATTTTTGTATTTCTAGTAGAGACAGGGTTTCGCCATGTTGGCCAGGCTGATCTCAAATTCCTGACCTCAAGTGATACACCCACCTCAGGCTCCCAAAGTGCTGGGATTACAGGCTTGAGCCACCGCGCCTGGTCTCTTTTAGCTTATTTTTTATGAAGGACCTCCTAGGAGACCAGCTGAACTGCAGCATGACTGACAACACGTGAGTCCAAACATACAGAGCAGCGGATGTCTATTTTGCCAGGCAGTATTCTGTTGTGTATTATATCATATCCACACACAGGACCCTCATGAGCCTTCTGGGAGGGTGGTGTTGTGATCAGCCATTTATGTGATTTTACCAACATCATGCGTTCTATAAGCCATGCAGCTGTAAGGGCCACAAATGAGCCAAGCAACTGGCTCCACTGCCCACACCAACAGCCACTGCACCATGACACCTCTTGAGTCATTGAGACTCCAGGCCCTGTCTGAGCTGACGCCTGCTACAGCCATGCAGGGGTTGAGCGAGGCCTCCAGGATGTTCAAGTGGGTCGCCCGTTGCCCCTGCATCCTGCAGACACAACCCAGCAAGTCAGGGTGCTCTGCTCAGTTCTGAGCGTGACACAGCGGGAGACAGGGCCACACTGGGTCCTGGGGCAGGCCCGGCCCGGCTCCACCAGCTGCCCCCACCTGACCTCCTGGGAGTCATTTAGGGGAGTAACAGTAGGGTGAACCTCCTTGCAGGACTTAATTGGAAGAAGTAAAATCAGTGGGAATTTCCTGAAGAACTTTTATACAACAGATATTCTTGAAGTCCAAGCTCCATAGGCCAGTAAATAAAGTATTGAGCAGTCTGCTCCCAACTCACCCACCCTCATGCCTCACACCCCTCTGTCCTACCGCATGAGCTCATGGAATTGCCCATGGCTGCCCCAACCTGCCTTCAGGTGTGTGTGTGTGTGTGTGTGTGTGTGTGCACGCGTGTTCCTGTGTGTGCAGGCGTGTGTGTGTACGTAGGGCATATTTGTATATTCGTATATTAATAGTAGAGCTTTTGCCTGTGCAATTCTCGCTGCCTAAGACAACCCCCATCCTGGTTTGAGAAGCAGAATTCTTGCTCATTCTTTAAGCTCAAGCTCCCATGGTGCGTTCTCTAATAAGCCTTCCTCACTTCTGATTTTAGTTGCTCTACAGTCTGTGTTTGCAGAGAAAGTCATATTTTAGCACCACATAGTATCATTACAGATCGGGAGGTATATGTGCCATCCTTTTCCATAAAAACGTAAAATTCACAAAAAGGAGGATTACCTTTCACTCTACCATTAGCACAGGCTGGACTCTGTAAGGACAGCCAGCCAGATGGATGGATGGATGGACAGATGGATGGATAGATGGATAGATGAATGGATGTTAACCAGGGAAAGTAAAACAATGACGACTCTGAAAATAATCAGATGAAACCATAGAGGCTGGGCATGGTGCCTCATGCCTGTAATCCCAGCACTGCAGAAGGCTGAGGCGGGACTATTACCTGAGGTCAGGAGTTCAAGGCCAGCCTAGGCAACATGGTGAGACCCTGTCCCTACTAAAAATACAAAAAAAAAAAAAAATAGCTGAGTGTGGTGGCGTGTAGCATCTGTAGTCCTAGCTACTTGGTAGGCTGAGGTCAGAGGATCACTTGAGCCCTGCAGGTCAAGGCTGCAGTGAGTCAAGATCAGTCACTGCACTCCAGTCTGGGCAACGGAATGAGACTGTCTCAAAGAAAATAATAAGAAAATAAAGCAAGTTTTTAAAGTACACAAAGAATGGCAGATTAAGATAGTATCCACATGACAGTTCCAAGTATGAACTACCTCACAAAAAAGAGGGTTTAAAAAAAAAGAGGGCCAGGCGCGGTGGCTCACGCCTGTAATCCCAGCACTTTGGGAGGCCGAGGCGGGTGGATCATGAGGTCAAGAGATTGAGACCATCCTGGTCAACATGGTGAAACCCCGTCTCTACTAAAAATACAAAAAATTAGCTGGGCGTGGTGGCGCATACCTGTAGACCCAGCTACTCAGGAGGCTGAGGCAGGAGAATTGCCTGAACCCAGGAGGTGGAGGTTGTGGTGAGCCGAGATCGTGCCATTGCACTCCAGCTTGGGTAACAAGAGCGAAACTCCATCGCAAAAAAAAAAAAACGAAAAGGAAAAAAGAGATCAGTAATGATATCTGGATGTTGGATTACAGATAGGTTTTATTATCCCCTAAATAAAATGCTGAGTTTCAGTATTTTCTAAAATAAATACATGCTGCTTCTATAATCATAAAAAGTTGTGGGTTTTAAAGTATAGACCAACTTGAAGAGGTTTTAACATGTAGAAAGAAAGAAAAGTATGAAAATAAGGATGGGGATAGGAACGATGATTTTTTTTTTACTCTTTACACATTTTTGTAATCTATCATGAACATGCATGATTTTAAATATTCCTAAACTGTGGAGCGCATTTCCAACCATGGGAAATCTCTCCAGGTTCCGATATCTCCAGCCTGTGTTTCCCACCACCTCTTCCAATTTAAGAAAAAGGCTCCATGAGCTCACTCCCCTCCTCCCGCCTCTGTCCTGCCCTTCCTCCCCTGCCGTTTCCTCCTTTCTGAGTGTATCTGGGGGATGTGTGGGTAACGTGGAGGAATTAACATTTTGTTTTGTTTTGTTTTTACTGCATGCAGGAACTGTGCAGGTGACATCAGTGACCACACAGTCTCCAAACACCCCAGGAGGCAGACAATGCTGCCCCCTCTTACAGTTGAGAAAACCCGAGCTCAGGGAGGAGGAAACTCACTGGCACTCCCCTTCAGGCAGTGACAAAGCCTGGCAGAAACTTGCCCCTCTAACTGACAAAATGAGCAGGTGGGACCAGAGTCCAGGAGTGCTTGTCCTCTGTGGAAACCCGGTGCTGCTCAGGCACCTTTCAGAAGAGGGAGGGTGGGCTTGAAAGTGAGACGTTCCTCGACGAAAGGCCCCTTGGGCAGATGATTTCCCGTCTCTGACACTTCCTTATGTGTGATGCCCGCCTCACTGTATTTTTACCAGGATGAAAAAAGCACACGTTGGCAAAGCTCCAGGAAGGTCCATGCATTTTCAAAGCCTTCCCTTTGGTGTCAGACACACCCAGGACGGAGTCTCTTCCCTGTAACTTAATCCCACCAAGAGCCCAGGCGATTTGCTCAATTCAGCAATGTCATCCTAAAACGAGAAGGCCCTCTCACCGGTGGGCACATTCTCTGCCCCTCGGTCACTTGGCTCCCTTAGCGAAGGGTGGGACCCCCAGGAAGCAGGCCTCAGGATCTTGGCTGGCTGCTGCTCACAGCTCCCTACCCACAAGTTACCCTGAACTCTCCAGACCTGGTGGGGAGAGCACAGCTTCTGGCCAGGCACTGACCTCTGGGCTGAGGCAGGAGCAAGGCCTTGTCCTCATGGATCACAGAGCTGCAATCAAGGGGAAGCTCATTATCTCCAGCAGAAGAAATGAAACAACACACAGAGCAGAAAACTGAGAAATGGGAAGAGGACAAGACAGGGAAACCCCTGAAGCAAGGGGTGCCAGAGGACAGCTTCGGGATACTTCCGTGGTAAGTGTGCTAATAAATGCCCTTTCCAGCTTAGGCTAGGGTGCAGGGATTCCCATCCCTGGAAACTGTAATCCTTCTCCTAAAAACAAAAGCCTACGTCACCGACTGACTGTCCTGGAGTTAAACAGGGTGTTTACAGAGCACTGCCCTAGCAAGCCTTCCAGACGCAGGCGGGAGTTGCCTCCCAAGAACAAGGTCATTACTGAACTACAGACCCCACTACCACCAGCAGGACAAGAGGGTGCCAAGGCCCTGCAGAATCTGCCCAGAAAGGCTCCCGGCACCTTCCTGGCAGCTGTCCCATTTCACACTCACGGCTAACACTCGAGACAGGCAGAACAGCCGGCACCTTCATTCAATAAATGAAAAAATGCTCAATGCACAGAAACATTAAGTTTCTAGTCTCAGAAGACCAAAGAAAATTAGGAGCAGACCAACACCAAAGTCCAATATTCTCTCTCCCTCTGCCTCTGGAGCCTTCAGCAACTGGCCTCAAGAAAAAAAACCCACCTGCGACTGTTGTTATCTGTTGCCTAGTGAACTGGGCCTCCGCAATTCGCAGGGATTCACTCCTGCTGGTCACAAGTTTAAGAGATTTGGTCAGAGCTACGGATTACAGCTCCTATGGTCTCACCCCAGGAGGATGCCTGCTTCCAGCTCTGCAGTCAGGTTCAAAGCCAGACGCAAGGGAGGTGAGGGGCACCTGTGTGTCTGGACCCTCAGCCACTGCCTGCTGTGAGCTCTTTGGGGAGGCAATACGTTGTGCACAGAGGGGACGCCTCAGCTATGAAACTTGTTGCATAGATTTCCTGATCTGCTTCCTGTATCTGATTAATGGATTTTTAAAATATGTAAGCATGTCCGGGTGTGGTGGCTCACGCCTGTAATCCCAGGACTTTGGGAGGCCAAGGCAGGTGGATCACTCAAGGTCAGGAGTTTGAGAACAAACTGGCCAACATGGTGAAACCCCATCTCTACTAAAAATACAAAAAGAATTAGCTGGGTGTGGTGGCGGGCACCTGTAATCCCGGCTACTGGGGAGGCTGAGACAGGAAAATGGCTTGAACCTGGGAGGCGGAGGTTGCAGACAAGAGCAAAACTCCATCTCAAAAAAAAAAAATGCAAGTATTCTGAGATGGACATGGTATGGTGTTGAGACACATTCAGTTTACCCTGCCCCTGTGGCTCCCTTGTGGAGAATACCTCTTAGCTTGTCTGTGGTCAGTGCTGAGCAGGCAGCAGCTGCCTACTTGGTATATTTCTGAGTTATGGGAAAGTACGGAACACCTGTTTGTTAATAGTGGTCACCTGTTCAGATAGAATAAATGCGTGGATGAGGATCTGTTCCGGGCCTTCTGCCTGGAATGCTGTCAGCTCCTGAGGCTCTCGGGTCGGTAGCTGCTGGCCCCCAGACAGACCCACTTTGCTATTCTATCTGGGTGTTTGCCTCTCAGTTCCTTCAGCACCGCCTAGGTGGGGGTCTCCCGGCTGAGCTGGTACTTTGTAGTATGGAGCTTAGTGACTCTGTCGTTCCTTCATTGCTGATGTGACAATACACCTGCATGGACCATACTTGAAAGCAGAAGAGGAATGAGTAGCCATTGCACAGGAAGCGTGCCGTTGACCTGGTCGAAAATTTGGACTGTGAGCCACTGGCACCAGCCCTCGCTTTGGTTATGCCACCGTCTGTGCTCACTGGAATCACAGATTTGGAAGTCCTGAAAGAAAACTGGATGAAAATAAAGCAGTGTATTCATCCAGAAGGGTCTTCAAGTCAGAGGAATACAAAGCTTACTCTAGGTTTCCATGAGTGCCATTGGGGTGAAAACTGAGAATATGTTGAAATAGAAAGCATCTGCCTGTCCTGTGGCTCTGATTCAAGAATTAATAAGCCAAACATCAAGTGAATGCCCAGGTCACACCAAAGCACCAAGGCTCTAGAGAGAGGCACAGCTGACTCTCCTGAAATGTCCAGCTCTGAAATCCAACTCTGAGCAATGTTTGGGTCAACTTAACTCTTTTAAAATAAATCTGTTTCTTTTTAAAACTGAAATCAAAGTTGAATGTCCTACCAAGGATGCTCAGCCAGAATCAGAAAGGAGAGATTCCTGGCTGAATAAATCCTACAACTGCTCACTACTGTTCAATCTGTTAAATTCCCATTGTTCTCTCAATACTGATAACTAATGAGCAATATTCATTTGTTTGCTTATTGAGCATATATATATGAAGCATTTACAATGTGCCAGACAGCTTGTGCCAGCTACTAAAAAGGTACACCAAGGAACCAGACCGACTTGATGTCAGCCCCACGGGGCTCAGGCCTCACTTCAGAAGGCAGGCATTGAGCCACTGCACCCATTGAATGGAATCGGAAACCAGGACAAACGCTTGAAGGGGGCAGCAAGGAGACTAGGAGATAAGGACAGACAGATCTGGTTCTAACGGTGGTGACAGATGCATCCTCCCAGAATGTGAAAGTTGTGCTGCAACCTGAGAGAGAAGCAGGAGAGCAGCAGAGGAGTCCTCGAGGAAGAGACAAGCTTGACTCTAGGCTCTAGAGACCGGATGTGGTCGGACGGCAGGGAGTATGGGGGTCTGGTGGGGCCAGCCCGGGGTCCCAGTCACCTTGACCACAACAGAATCCACTGACAGTGTTGAAAGAAAGGAATCAGTGCTGGGAACGGAACTGAGATCAGTCTTGGGTTTGAGAAAGATTGCTTTGTGTCCTTTTCTACAAAAAAGGATTGATTCAGCTACTCAGACGGGTTCTGTGTCATGCTAACACTGTGCAAATGAATGACCTAGATCTGCATGTCTCAATGTTCGTCAATTTCATAAACAAAATTTTGAACTTTTGAAGGTTTGCAGTTGCAGAAAGATATAGGATAATTCTATTTCCATAGATTTTAAACATTAAAAGACACGGATTTTTTATGGAAGTGTAAAAACAGAGGAAGGACAGGCATGGATTCGTGTGTAGTGATCACTTCTGAAGAGGAGGTTGGGGAGAGGACCACAGGGCTTCACACCACAGACTGTATCATTTGGGTTCCTTTGTTTTTCAGAGAGATAGGGTCTTACTATGTTGCCCAGGCTGTCTTGAACTCCTGGACGCCAGTGATCCTCCTGCATCAGCCTCCTAAAGTGCTGAGATTACAGGAGTGAGGCACCACCCCTGGCCTCATCTGGTTTCTTACAAAAAAACAAACAAAAAATATTTGAACCCTAAACGGCAAAATGATAACATGTATTAAATCTTAGTGGGATACATGAGTGTTTCTTTTTTTGCATTATGGTGTTTGAAATAATTTACAATTTAAAATGTTATGCCATATGTTTAAATAGCTACCATTATTTATCAATTAAGTAATCCAACCTGCTAATAAAAGCAAATGCAAACCATACAATCTTAAACACACCTAAGTAAAGCTAATCGTCAGATAATAATGCTCACTTTACTTCAGTATTCTTCATGCTTGTGCCGCTGAATAACTTACTCAGTTACTAAAAGTTCCAGCCAAGTGGAAATACATGAATCTAAGAACTCGTGTTTTGGCGTTTCTAAAGTTCTGAGCGGTGGGTTTCGTAAAAGAGAGACTTGTCCAAGATCACAAACAAGTTCTGGCAGAGTTGAATAGAGAACAGATTCCTAAATTCTGCCTTTTCTAATAATCTCATGGGTTTATTTCGATCATTGGTATAAACTGAAAAGAGGGCAGAAACCCCTCTCTCCCACTTCCCTTTCGTGTTTTAAGATTTGCCAAGTCCCGACTCTGCTGCACCTGCATCATCAAAAATATCAGCAGGATATCATCTCAAAAGTAGGATGTTATTCAGCTTGTACTTGCTGCTCAGACTCTGTAATTGGGGAACAATGACAAATCGCTGCTTTAGGTCCAGGGAAAGAACCTGAGATTCCCAAAGGCAAGCATTCCTCAGCCAACCCCAAACCAGCCAGGTCACTGCGTGCAAAAGGAAGGAAGGTCGAAGACATGAGAACTGATTTGTCATTGTTCCTGATATTTTAGCTACTATTTTTGATGTAGAAATCAAGACTTGTGGTCTGTCAAGTAAGAGTGCAGTTATGTGAGCAGGGAGACAGTTTCATATCCAGATGCCCCTGCAATTGCCAGGCAGGAGTGTGGATGCAAAACCGATGTGTCTATAATCATACCTTGAGACTGAATGGGAGCAACCTGATGTTATCATTTGTTCTTTGCAAACTCTTTTAATGCCTGACTAAATATGGTTTACAGATGGAGGCTGTTGACATACTGGCTTTTATTTCATTGTGTCTTAGAGACAAGGTCTTACTCTGTCAACACATGCTGGAGTACTGGGGTGCAATCATGGCTCACTGCAGCCTAGGACTCCTGGCCTTATGCAAAGCCCCTACCTCAGCCTCCCAAAGCACTGGGATTCACAGGCATGAACCAATGCACCTGGCCAACAAATTTTTATTTCAGTTTTTTTCTCTGAAATGCAGGTTTGAAGTTAACATCTGTGGTGTATTCGGGGTGAGAGGAGAGGACAGTTCAGTCTCACAAAGGTGATTATTTAAGAAAACAAGGATCCCACCTTGGCAAACACTGCAGGGCACCCAGGTTGGAACCTGAGCAGGTTGCTCTGCATGGCTTGCCAGGCGCCAGGACAGGCCTTGCTGTGCAAGAGCATCTCTCCAGGAGACCATCCAGTGTTCAGAATTCCCTAGGGGAAACCCCTAAGTGCACGAGACAGTTTCAGAGGAATAAAGCCAGGTGGCGCACATGTAGGCCAGGTCTGTCAGGTGGCCTCTGCAGAGAAGCACAGCACAGCCTGATCTTTGCTGATGACCTCCTGGCAGCTCACCCTTTCCAAGGTTTGTGTGGGCTCCACCAGTGGACACCTCATGAGGGCTGGGGCACCTGAGGCGCTCCCCTGTAAGAGCTCTGCCTCTTCCTGTCAGGCCACCTGAATTTAGTCATTGCCCACCCTCTTAGGGGTCACCGGTGAGCCACCTCCCATTCTGACTGGCCCTTGGCAACAGGAGTTCCTACAGAAGGACTTTTGATTTTGTATAGGGGCTCCCAAGGTCACAGGGCATACTGCGGATGCCACTTAGAGCATGCGAACGTGATACCTGATCAAACTGCCACGCCATTCCACCCTGATTCAAAAGTGCATAGTGACTCAGGCTGTGAAAGACCCTTACATTGAGCTTTGCAAACAGAGACCCTTTCAGATAACAGCCGAGAAGGCTAAACAGCAGCAACATGGCCTGAAACGACATGGCCTTAAGGCAGGGGTTCGTTTTCAATGACAGGCCACCATTTATGCTTAATAATATGAGATTTTACTGCAGGAGATGCCACTAAACCCATCACAGTTTGTTTCAAAAGTCTGCCCAAGTGCTCTGACTTCCTGTGCTAATTTTCTTGTATTTTTAGTAGAGACGGGGTTTCACCATGTTGAGCCAGGCTGGTCTCGAACTCCTGACCTCAAGTGATGTGCCTGCCTCAGCCTTCCAAAGTGCTGGGATTACAGGCGTGAGCCAACGCACCTGGCCTAAGAGTGTCTTTTTAAAAAGACGATTAACATACATATGGGAAAATTCTGAGTAAAAGATGTTTCTGTTCACAATGTGGTGGGCCTCGTCCAGTCAGTCAAAGCCTGAAGAGAAAAAGACTGAGGTGCCCCGTTCCCTGGGTCTCCAGACCGAAGCTTGCCCTGCAGATCTCAGGATCGCACTGCCACCATCCAATGAGCCAGTTCCTTCAGTCTTGCTCCCGTCTCTCACACATGTAGACACACACAAACGTGCACACAAATGTACCCGGTTGGGTCTGTTTCCCTGGAGAACCCTGACCAGCATGAGGGCCTAAAGTGGCTCTCCTGTGCCTGCCCAGGGCTGTACACTGGGGGCTTGGGGAGGGTCTCTCATCACTCTGGAGCACCAGCCTTTGCATCAGAGGAAGGACTAGGGCCCAGGGAAGCACTTTCACACCTGACTTTAATGATGACTTCCTGGAGCCCGAGTCTGATGCCACAACAGGATTAGATTTGGGAATCATCGTGGTCTTTTTATGAGGAAGAAATATGACCTTAGTGGACGGAGCAGATTCTGTTTTCCAAAGATGCCCTGTGGATGTGCCCCGCTGGGCATTCCCTTCCCGCCCAGTGAGATTCCCCTCCACTCACAGCTGGGACCCTGTTCCCTCCCCTTCTATGTGGCAGGCCCGGGACTGAGGAGGAAGCAACACAATGCAACCTCCAAGCCTCGTGAGAAACGTGACTTGGTTCCACCTGGCTGATTTCTCAGGACACAGTCCGTGATGACCCTGACTCAGCACACGGGGAGTCCACTGCATTGTGGCTGCCACGCTGGAGTGAGTACACAGATGGCCGCAGAGTCACAGGTGAGTCCCTGAGGGGCCCCTGCTGTGCCAGCCTCGAGTATGTGAATCCTCCTGGGGCAAGCCACAGGTTTGGTCTTCAAGATTTGCATCTGGTGCTGAGTGGCACCAAGGTGAGCTGTGCCCAGCGAGACTGCAGACTTACAAGCAAACTGAATGCTACTGCTACTAATACAGAAAGAGGAAAACAGAAAAAACTAATACAGAGAAAACAAACACCACATGTTCCCACTCATAAGTGGGAGCTGAACAACGAGAACACATGGACACAGGGAGGGGAACAACACACACTAGGGTCTGTTGCAGGTGGCAGAGGGAGAGCATCAGGATAAAGAGCTAATGCACGCTGGGCTTAATACCTAGGTGATGGGTTGATAGGTGCAGCAAACCACCATGGCACACGTTTACCTGCGTAACAAACCTGCACCTCCCACACGTGTACACCAGAACTTAAAATATAAATAAATAATAAATGCTTTGCTTTAAGTCACTAAGCTGTGTGTGCCTTATTGAACAACCACGATAATGGAACAAGGGTCTTTCTATGAATACTCAGAACTGTGGACTGCATCCTGCAAGAATGAGAAGTTATGAGAGGCCCAACATTATAAGAATTTTAAAAAATAATTGCTCTGGGCCAGACGTGGTAGTTCACACCTGTAATTCCAGCACTTTGGGAGGTCAAGAGGGGAGGATGACTTGAGGCCAGGAATTCAAGACCGGTCTGGCCAACATGCTGAGATCCCCATCTCTACTAAATGTACAAAAAATTCAGCTGGGTGTGGTGGCAGGCACCTGTAATTCCAGCTACTCGAGAGACTGAGACATGAGAATCATTTGAAGCCAGAAGGCAGAGGTTACAGTGAGCCAAGATGGTGCCACTGCACTCCAGCCTGGGTAACAGAGCAAGACTCAGTCTCAAAATATAATAATTAATAATAATAATAATAATAATAATTGCTCTGACTGCTATAGGAAGGCCTGATCAGAGAAATGTCATGCAGAGCTCCGCCAGAGACTACTGCAGAAGTCCAAGCATGAAATGGAAGTGGCTTAGACAAAGATGGTAGACTTGGTAGAAGCACAGCCATACATATGTCCCTACGACTCTAAGCCTTTATAAGACAGTAATGATACCAGCTAACAACGGCACTGTGATTTTTCATTTACAGAACACTCTATGTGCATCCTCCTATTTAGTGATTTTACTTTAGGACTCAGGAGATCTCCAGCTACAAAAGGAATCCATGAGCAACTTTGTCAAGCTCTAAAGCAAGGGTGTCCAATTTTTTGGCTTCCCTGGACCACATTAGAAGAACTAATATGGGTATTAGTATTTTATGTGGGTCACACATAAAATACACTAACACTAATGATAGCTGATGAGCTTTAAAAAAATTCATAATGTTTTAAGAAAGTTTACAAATCTGTGTCGGGCTGCATTCAAAGCTGTCCTGGGCCACATGTGGCCCACAGGCCATGGGTTGGAGGAGCTTGCTCTAGTGTGCAAAGCTCCATCAATTTATGAGAAGGAAATGCCGTAAAATCAGGTGATATTACGCTTTTCCTAGGCTCTGCTCCAGCGCCCCTCACTGCCCTCTCCGTGCTCTAGTCCTCACCACAGGGCCTTTACACACAATGTTCCTGTCAACCTTCCACTCCTGGGCTCCTGGCCACGCCTCTCATACGTCAGTTCTCAACACAAGATTCCTCTCTTAGATGCATTCATGGGAATGTATTCCTCTCCTTCAAAGCACTTGTCTTGATGTGTTATTACCTAAGAAATAACATAATTATATGCTGAATGCCTTTTATTGTATTAAAGTCTCAGCTACAGACAGCAGGGAACTAGGATGGCTTACTTGCAATTGTATTCCCAGCACCTAGCACTGTGCCTGACCCACAGTGGGGCTGGAGGGGGCATCCCTAAATATCCAGGAGAGAAGGAAATTGATGCTAATCCTTGAAACCAAATGCACAGAAGATATGCAACAATTTATATTTCCAAGGCACAGTTTATTTCAAAATCATTTCTGGAGAAAACTGGTTGTTGGCAAAAAGTAAACTCCTAAATGTTTTAATTTATTCTTAAAGTTTTTGCTCATTGTTAAATACTTTGCAAATATGTGCTGGGTATCAACACTATAATTTTAGCTTAATTACAATGATTTCAAGAGAAAAAAAAAACAAAATCAAGTCTACAACTGACACAATGAGCCCTTGACCTCCACCGAAGGGCGGATATTGCCCTGTCACCAGGGAACATATGCAGAATGACAGGCTAGTTTGTGATCAGGAAACCCGCTGCTCTCCCAGCACTTCACAAGCCCACTCACACATCAGTCCTCCTTGATCACAGCCTCGGATGCAAGGAGGTTTAGAGGCGCTGCAGCTGCCTGAGTGATTCCAGATTTGCAGCAGAGCTATTATTACTGAGCAATCTGTGCTACTGGTATTTAGAAAACACTGAAACGTGTGCCCAGATGGAGGCATCCACAGCACGGAGAGTCTCTTTGTATCAGCACAGGGACAAAGATGAGCTATCTGTACTGGACACTAAGAGGAGACCTGCTGGCTTCCCACTGCCCATGTTGCTACTTGTACCAAAACATATGGAAACCCCATCGAAGCTGGTTTGTCTTGGAATTTACAAATGATGGAATGACCTCCAAACCACCTTTCAAGATTCTTTCATCATCCCAGGGCAAAGTGCTCTGAGGGTCAAGTTAGGCCCAGATATCAGGAAAGCCAGAGGACAACACACAGAGTTCTGCTCCCTGGGAATTTCTTCTTCTTCTTCTTTTTTTGAGACGGAGTCTTGCTCTGCCACCCAGGTTGGAGTGCAGTGGCACAATCTCAGCTCACTGCAACCTCTGCCTCCCAGGGTCTAGCAATTCTCCTGCCTCAGCCTCCTGACTAGCTAGGATTAGAGGTGCACGGCACCAGGCCCAGCTAATTTTTGTCTTTTTTTTTTTTCAGTAGAGACAGGGTTTCACCATGTTGCCCAGGCTGGTCTCGAACTCCTGAGCTCAGGAAATGCACCCACCTCAGCGTCACAAAAGTGCTAGGATTACAGGCGTGAGCCACCAAGCCTGACCTGGGAATTTCTTTAGTGATAGTCTCAGAGCCACAACATTTAAGTTTTCTCCCCTCCTCCCAAGCCCAATACTGGCTTAAATATAGTCATGAATGGTTCAGATGTAGATAGGTTCTGAGAAAGGACAGTTAGGTGACTTCATCACTGTGTGAACATCACACAGGGCACTTGCACACACCTAGGCGGTGCAAGCTGCTACACACCTGAGCTCTACCGCACAGCCTCCTGCTCCAGAATGCACACCTGTACACCACATACGATACTGCAGGCAACTGTAACACAACGGTGTTTGCGTTTCTACACATTTCTAAGCATCAAAAAGACACAGGGAAAACACTTATAATCTTTTGGGACCCTCACCTTAGAGGTCTGTAATTGATCCAAATGTGGGTGCGCTACAACTGACTATACTGTAAGCAACATCTTTTAACGAATATTATTATGTGCTTTCTAACGCTATGACCAGCAAAGCTCAGATTTTTTTATCTCATTAAAATTTTTGCTAAGTTATGCGCGGATAGGAGCATTGCAATGCAATTACCATAAATTCACAGACAACAGGCATTGCTGGAGCAATTCTGAGGGCAATAAATCGCTCCCTTTGGTGATGTCAGGAGTGGGGAGGATTATTCTAATAATAGCACATTATTAGCTCAGGATAAAAGGCTGAAGGGTTCCACTGACATCCATTACGGGTTCCTAATTGGAGCCTGAGTAACTGCGCCTCAGCGGGAACGGGGCGAACTTTTCACTGAGTGCCTGAGGGGATGGCAGGAACTTTACAATCTGATGGCGCTGGCTTCCGTGGGCTGAGCAGAATCAAGCTCGTTGCACGGATCTGTTCCTTACTTTCCCTCAGAATAGACACTGGAGTGGGTGGAGGGGGACATGGTTCTGCAAGACTCTAAAAAGGTGCTGGGACTTTGGTTAACCCTCTTTCAACGCTCCAGAAGCTGCCCAGCCCGAAAGGAGGGACCCTCGCGGAATCCCGCCCAGACCGCCCGGGGGTCTCCCCAGGACGTGGGGCGGGGGCTGGCGGGCACGCCGGGCTGGACTTCGGGGGAGCCCGCGGCATCTTCAGGTGCCCAGCGGGTGTCGGGTCGCGTCGGGGCCCGGGGTGCTGGGGGCTCGCGGAGGCTCTGAGAGGATCACGCGGGGCCGCGCTCCCCTCCCCGTGACCCCGATTCCAGAAGGGACCCCCCCACCACCTCCGGGCAGCCGATCCCGGCGACGTGTCGGGAGCCGAGCCCAGCAGCCGCGGGAGGAGCCCCCGCTAGTCCCCGCGCGCTGGCTCCTGCTTCGGCTTCGGCTTCCGCTCGGGCTCCAGCTCCCGCGAGGGCGGCGGGGGACCCTGGGCGGGGGCGGTGACTGCGGGCGCAGCGCGGGCGGCTCATTGTCCTAGAGCGGGGGTCGCCGCGTACGGGGAGGGCGTGGGGAGACCACCCACCGCCGCGCACCCCGCTGCGGGCAGCGCCGCCCCCTCCGCTGCCGGCCTCCGCTCCCCAGACCCCGGCCTCCCCTCCGCTCCTCTACTCAGACCCCGGCCTCCCCTCCGCTCCGCTCCGCTCCCCAGACCGCGGCCTCCCCTCCCCTCCGCTCCGCTCCCCTCCGCTCCTCTACTCAGACCCCGGCCTCCCCTCTCATCCCCTCCCGGCCTCCGCCGCCCCCGCTCCCTCCCTCCGCCGCCCCCTCCGACCCGCGCCCCGGGCTCCTTCCCGCCCCGCCGCCGCCTCCCCGAGGCCCGCCCTACCTCGCCGTGGCACCTCGCAGCCCCCAGCGCCCACCGGGCCCGGGACGCGCAGCCTGGCGGGTGGGCTCCGGCGCATGCGCGCGGCCTCTTCCCGGCACCTGTGGGAGCCGCTGCTCGGCCTTCCCGGCACCTGCGAGCGCGCGCTGCTCCTCCGACCCGCAGGGGGGCGTGGGCGGCGGACGGGGCGGCGGAGGGGGCGGCGGACCCGCCTTCCCGGCTCTCCAGGCCGCGCGGAGCCCGCGCTACAGGTCCCGGCTCTGAGGGGCGCGCGGGAGCGGGGCGCGTGCACACGGGCGGTCTCGGGCGCGCGCCCCCTGGCCGGGTCCGCTGGGGGCTGTGGGTCCCCTCGGGCCGCCCCGCCCCGCTCCTCGCTCGCCCGTCCCCCCCGGCGCTGAAGCCCTTCCGGGTCCGGGCCCCCGCGCCCCCGCGCCCACGCGCCCCCGCGCCCCCGCGCCCCCGCGAGGGGCCGCTTCCTGCGAGGAGGCGGGGACAGGTGCCCGCGGGCGCGAAACGGCGGGTTCGGTGCGCGCACGTGTTTGGTAAGCGTGGAGGCGACGCGCTGCTGACATAGTCGGCGGTTAAACCCTGTTGCCAAATCCTTGCCGATCCCAGGTTTTTAAAACTTCGCAACACCAAAGTGGACGGAGCGTCGGAGCGTTTCCTCGTATCCAGAAACGCGGCCTCGCCGCCCACCCGGGCCCTGCGGCGCACACTGGGCTGGAGCGGCGGGGACGCAGCTCCTCCCTCCCGGGCTGCTGTGCGGCCGCCAGCAGCTGCTCTCAGCCTGAGTTCTAATTAACGCTGGAGCCCTGCTGGTACATGCCGGTTTTGATGGTTCTGCGCAAATGAATGACGGTGCCATTTCCATAAGCACGCAGAGCCAGAGCCTTTACTTTCTCTTTTTCTTCTTGTGAATTTTTGCTTCTGTCAGTCTTTGCCAGTTTCATGCTGTATCTACATAACGAGCCCGTCCGATTCCAGCACCAAAGCCCAGGCCCCGAGAACATCTTTAAAACCCTTTCACTCAGTCGCCAAAAATAGCAGTACCAGCCGTCAGTACCTGAATTACCGGAGGCCGAAACTGAGCGAGCTGCTGGGAATTTTTGAAAACGGAAAACTTCCGTTAGCTGTCGCAGAAACAGACCCTTTTGGCGGGGGGGAAATAATTCCCATGCTGCTCCATTTTTATATTGTTCAATTTACTCCAAAAATGTTTCAAACTCTACTGGGATCTTCCTAGAGCATCTCCATTTCCCTTTGCCTGCCGAATAATCCTTTTTAAAAAAATTTTTAAGACATGGAGTCTCACTCTGTCGCCCAGGCTGGAGTGCCATGGCATGATCACGGCTCACTGTGACCTTTTCCTCCCCTGCTCAAGCAATTCTCCTGCCTCAGCTTCTCGAGTAGCTGGGACTACAGGTGTGCACCACCACACCCAGCGAATTTTTGTATTTTTGGTAGAGTCAGAGTTTCAGTATACATTGGCCACGCTGGTCGCCATCTCCTGACCTCCCGTGATCCGCCCGCCTCGGCATCTCACAGTGCTGGGCTTACAAGTGGAGAATACAATGAACTACCACCCTTCTTTTCCAAAAACAAGTGAGCGGGCTGACGGCAGCATCACCTGACTTTCCTGCCGCTCTGGGGTTGGGCCGCCAAAAGCCCTGGAGGGGGCCGGGCGCGGTGGCTCAAGCCTGTAATCCCAGCACTTTGGGAGGCCGAGGAGGGTGGATCACAAGGTCAAGAGATCGAGACCATCCTCGTCAACATGGTGAAACCCCGTCTCTACTAAAAATACAAAAAAAAATTAGCTGGGCATGGTGGCGCGTGCCTGTAATCCCAGCTACTCGGGAGGCTGAGGCAGGAGAATTGCCTGAACCCAGGAGGCAGAGGTTGCGGTGAGCCGAGATCGGGCCATTGCACTCCAGCCTGGGTAACAAGAGAGAAACTCCGTCTCAAAAAAAAAAAAAAAAAAAAAAAAAAGCCTAGGAGGTCACCTACGTCCCAGGTG
>CM052661.1:1373548-1385803 GCA_028533165.1 Leontopithecus rosalia | reverse complement strand
AGAGAGAATGGGGGGACATCAAAGAGAACGGGGGGACGTCAGAGAGAATGGGGGGACGTCAAAGAGAACGGGGGGACGTCAGAGAGAATGGGGGGACGTCAGAAAGAACGGGGGATGTCAGAGAGAACGGGGGACGTCAGAGAGAACGGGGGACGTCAGAGAGAACGGGGGATGTCAGCGAGAACAGGGGATGTTAGGGAGAACAAGGGAATATTAGTGAGAATGAGGGACATCAGAGAGAATCAGGGGACATCAGTGAGAACAGGGGAACATCAGAGAGAATGGGGGACATCAGAGAGAACAGTTGGCCATGTGCTGTCTACACGGGGTGCCTTCTTGGAACCAGAATGTACAGAACCCTCTGGAACTCAGAGGCTGCCAGCTCTTTGGCACTGGAGGGCTGCTTTCCAGCCAACAAGCCAGGCTTTGTCAGGACATTGTCAGAGAGAACGGGGGACGTTAGTGAGAACGGCAGAGCTCAGTGAGAACAGGGGGATGTTAGAAACCGGAGCAGGACCCCACACGGTGGCAACAAAAGGGAAACCAAGCCATCGATTTTTGATTGGGAGGAAGACAGTGAAGACGCATCGTCCCTTACTTAACCGACTGGCCCGGGTCTTCCAGCCTCTGTGCTGTCGGCGTCTGGGGCTGCTCCAGGCACTGCAGGACGCGTGAGGCATCCGTGGTCTCTACACCTGGATACCTCAAGTCCAGGCTTCCCCCGACCTCTCCCTGTGAGCTTGGACAACGAAAGCGTCTCCCAACATTGCCGAATGTCCCTTGGTGGCGGTGGGTGGCGGAGGTGGAAAGTGCCCCTGGGTGAGACCTACTGAATGGGAGATGGAACGGGACTCTCATATGTTAGCACCAAAAAAAACAGAATTTTTTTTTTTTAATGAGCAGAAGAAAATCAACTCAAGCCCTTCGTTGCTGACAAGAGCAGCCCCCGCCTTGCTTTCTCTCAGCTTTGTTCCTCGCTGTGCCTTGCACGTGTGATCCGAGGGGTTGGATTCTGGACCAGCCTGTGGGTGTCGAGGGGAATGGTGCCTTCTGGGTCGCCCTGATTCTTACATCATGGCAACTGAGGCCGCCTCCAGACCCCGTCCCAGAGGCCCAGCAGGGCAGGATGGACTGCAGGCCGAAGGCACACACAGGTGCCTCCTCTCCCCCCAACCCCCACCGCCACCACAGAGCTCTTGACCATCGATGGTCAAGCATCATTCTAGAAGCCTGTAAAACGGCCCCATCTCTTCTTTATGCTTGGAAAAGGCGGGTCTGCCACAGTCGGCCATGTGCCATCTACACAGGGTGCCTGCTGTACAGAAGCCTCTGGAACTGAGAGGCTGCCGGCTCTTTGGCACCAGCACTTTTAGTCCTCAGGAGGGAAGAGCCCCCGGATGGCACCAGGGCATGGATTCCTGTGGGCAGCTTTTGTTTGGTTTCTGCTCCCAGCCCTTTCATTTGTTTGCTGTGTGTCCAGGCTGGGCTCCAGGCCATGTGGTTAACAGTCCTGGCTGAGCCTAGAGCTTTCCAGGGCCTGAGTCTTTCACCCCTTTACTCTGTAATCCCAAACCATCATCCTGACTCGGGTCAATTCTGGTAACGAGAGTGGCCGCATCCCAGAGCCAGGCTGCTCGACCCAGCAGGAGAGCAGCTCCTACCACCGTGGCCGAGTAGCCCACGGCGAGGCTTCCACACATGGAGCCCTGGTGTCCTCGTCTGCAAGACGGGAGTAAACGACTCCTCGCATCAGTAGGGCCGTGCTCAGAAATGCGCCGATCATGGGGGAAGGAGCTGCAGTGGCCCGTGTGCCTGAGGGGACACGCACCTTGCGTCCGCCCTGTCACCCTCACTGCAGAGGAAGGAGGCAGCGCTTGACCCTCATTTGACAGCTGACAGTGAGAAAACCAAAGAGTGTGGACTTTCCCGATCCTGCCCTGGCTCTGCTCCTTTCTAACCCGGAGCCCAGGACTTGGCGCATTTTTGTTAGAAACAGCAGAAACCATTGGACGAAGGCCGGGGTGGGGGGGCGAGGTGGGCACCGGGGGACCCTGTGGGAGTAAGATGGTGTTTTCAGCCGCCAGAGGCCTCTGTGTCCACAGCAGCGCACGTGCATCCCTCCCCGCAGCAGCCCAGGACGCCCGCGTTCACTGCCCTGCTCCAAGGGTCAGTTCTTCTCCAGGCCCCTTCAAAGAGTCAATGGAGCCACGAGCTTCCCACCTGAGTGCTCACTGCCCAAGCAGGGCCGGAGGGGCCTGGCAGGGAGCACCAACCTGACTGGTACTGGGCTGGTCTTCCCAGGAAATGACGCCAAATTGAAGGGCCCACAAGGCTCTCTGTTACTGGCAGGCTGGACGCTCAGTGGGGTTTTAGCAAGGCCATCCTTGGTGACAGAGAGCCTGTGTTACCAGGCTGGGGGCACACACCACCCCACACAGTGGTCCTCTTCCCACACCCATTGCACAAACCCTCTCTGGCCAACAGCCCCAGACAGACCGCTGCGCTGCCCCTGTGGTCTGGGCTTTCTCTCTGGGGGGCATTCACACAGACATGAAGGCTTTTGGTCATCCTGCTTCCCACCGAGGGGAAAGCCCAGTGCCCCGTGTGCAGCTGCCCCGTGTGGAGGAGCATCCTCCACAGCTTTCTGCAGGGACATTCCTGCACAGGACTAGATAGCCAGGGCCGCAGTCCACGCAGCCAGGACCGGGGTGGCCCCATGCTCCCCCAGGGCCCAGCTGCTGCAGGGCCCTGCGCGTGGCTGGGTGTGGACGGGAGTACGATGGATGTGGTCAGAGCCACCTGCTCCTGCGTTTTACTTCACTCTCTGAACCTGCTCGGTGCTGTCACTAAGGTATCGTATCCACCCAGCCCACAACTCATCCGTCTCACGACGCAGCTTTGCTCGGAGTCAGCATCTGCTGAGCTACAGGTTTGTGTCCTCCATATTAACACGCCAAAGCCCTAACTCCGGGTGTGATGAGCTCTGGGAGGGTATGAGGTCGGGGGGTGGGGCCCTCGTGAAAGAGAACGTGCATCCTCTCCCCCATGGAAGGACGTGGTGAGAAGCGGGCTGGCTGCAGGCCAGGAAGGGGCCCTTGCCATGACCCAGCCTCGTGGGCACCCTCATCTGACTTAGCCTCCAGCACAGTGAGAAATCGATGTGGGTGAGGCTGCCCAGTCCATGGCAGTTTGTTCTCCAGCCTGCACCGAGACAGCGGCCTCTGTATGGATTCTGGCGCCCAATTTTGACGAGGCCCAGTACCACCCAAGCGTCATTTTTCAGGGGGGGTACCTGAGAGCCTGGCTCCGCAGCTGCTCGAGTCGTGCTGTTACAGCAACGTGTCAGCAGTCACAACTGCACCATCATGAGGCTGGGCATGGCGCCCCTGCTGTAGAAGTGGCTTGGCAGGCTTGTCCTCACTCTTGACCCCATTCAAAACTGCCAGCCTTAGAGGCCCCCAGAAATGAGTTGGAGCAGTCTTCCCACATGTAGTACGTGCCGTGTCCAAAATCCAGAGGTCCCTCAGTCTCTCCTCTCCAGAATGGAATGGAACGTGGGGTGCAGTTTGTCTGTTACCTCATAGGGTGTATCAGAGTGTGCTCAGATGCTGGAGCCCCAAAAGCTTCAATGCTGTGGCAGGCCGCCTGTATCTTCTAGCCTTGGGCAGATACCTGCCTTCCTAGGTCACCCAGGTTCTCCCAGGTCCAGGCAGCGTGAGGTCATTGACGTATCGACCCTGTAGCCTTACAGTAAAGACAGTGAACAAAGCAGCAAGTGTATTGCAGTCCTCACCAAGTCAAGGCAAACTGTCTTCTGTCTGTGGATCGGGTGTGGAGAAGAGTGTGGTTGCTGAATTAGCAGCTGTGCTGATCTGTTCAGGTAAAGACACTACTTGTCACAGCAGCTGTGACAGGAGAGGCTACCTGGTCACACTGCAGGACCCCACCACCACCTTCCACGACAGCCTGGTGTCTGCAGTGGTCAATTCCATGAATTGCATGGGAACTTGTGAGCATTAGAATTTTGTCATCCTTCAAGCCTCTGATGGTGGCAATGATCTCTGCAATTCCTCCAGGAAGGCAGGATGAATTTACTAAGTTGGGAGGAATGGGGGAGTGGGGTCCAGAACCTTCCAATTGAGGGTTCCTAATTCAGTGGCTCTGATGCCAGGTTAGGGAACCAGTGATGGTTTCTGCCAGCTGCCAGCTCTGTCATCCCAATTATACGCCTGGAGACCCACAGACCCTGGTGAGATGGACCTGGTCTAACTCCACCCACCATGTGGCTTTCATAAGACTCCTCTATGGCCCGAGGTGCTGCTCTGCTCGTCTGCTTGGTGACAACTCAGCCTGGACAGTTTCCAAGGTCGGCGCATTACCACTGCCACCTTCCCAGCACGTGGATGCAGGTCCCTTTGGGGAAGATTGGCCACAGATGCCATGTATGCCAGTCCCACGGTTAGGGCCGTTCCTCAGGTGAGCCTGACCTCCCTTCAGTCGACGAGCTCCCAGTCTGTAAACTGACCTACATGTGGGACCTAGACCACAGCCTACTGGTTTTTGTTCATTGCTGACCAAGGTCTGTTGGTGCCTTCCTGTCTCTGTTCAGGCTGCTGTGATGAAATACCAACCCAGGGCAGGATAGGGGACCCCTCAGGAGGCGAGATTGTGGGGCCAGTCAGGCTCCTTGTTGACCAAGTTACTGAGGGTCTGCCCAGCAGATGGGGGCCAGAAAGCTGGTGCAGATCCAGCCATTTGCCCCTGGGCTCCCATGTGTCCTGCTGTCACTGGGTTAATCCCCGTCCAGGAAGAGCCCAGGGCTCTGCAGAGACAGGGAATAAATGGACAGTGGCAACCCCAAAGGGATGCTTTTTCTCTCTCATCCCATCCCCATGGCCTAAGACAGAGCTTAGCCTCAATTCCGACACTCGTCAGGTGCCCGAGAGAAGCTTGCTGCTCAGCAAATGCACTTCCCTGTATGGGCGGCTTTATTAGTTGGCGATATGCTTGTTTTCCTCCTTAACTGTGAGGCTGTGAAAGCAGAGTTCATAGCGGGAGTTCTCTGTGGCCCACGCTGTCAGACCTCTTCCTCCCCCAGAGCCCTTCTGCATCTGTCTCAGGATCTCTGGATTCTCTGTTCTCTAGGAGGGCAGTAGGAGGTAGGAGTGGTTACACAGATCCCACTCTGTCCATGTTCTGCACCGTCAATAGTGTGGAAAGGTGTCTGTCTCAGCAAGTTAACCTTACCCATCAATTTCATCTGTCCATGTAAGATGTCAGCCCTGATCTTGTAAAGCACATTCTACAGGAAACTCATTCTACTTATGACAGAATTCAACATGGAATGGACAAGTAAATGCTGGGCGTGGTGGCTCATACCTGTACTCTCAGCACTTTGGGAGGCTGAGACAGGAGACTGCTTGAGATCAGGATTTTGAGATGAGCCTGGGCAACATAGTGAGACCGCCATCTCTAAAAAAATGTTAAAAGACAAAAAAAGGTGAGGCATCTGTAGAGGTGGTGTGCATCTGTAGTTCCAGCGACTCAGGAAACTGAGGCAGGAGAATTGCTTGCACCTGGGAGGTTGAGGCTGCAGTGACTGTGGGAGCCAGGGGCTTATGGTGAGCCATGATCGCATCACTGGCAAGCAGTGATACAGCCAGGAACACACAGGCCAAGCCCTCAACCCCCGCGAGTGTGACTGTTCTTTCTTAATTTTCACAGAAAAAGTGCAACTCGTCAGACTGCATTTTAAAATAAAAATACTTTATTTATGAAGTCAGACAGCAGCTGACAGTTTGAGAAGGCTTGGGAAGAAATCTCTTTCACATGGGGAGATACATGCAACCTAGAAAATATTTGGCTATGTCATAAAATTAACATTTTTAGTCATCTGTAAAGTGCTGAGAAATTTATTTCTGGTGACTGCCTGTGTCGGGATTTTTTTTTCTTGTTATCTGTTCAGTGAGTGAAACACTGATATGCTCACACTCACTAAGTATGCACCTTGACATGCTGGTGTGCACTAATTATGCACCTTGTCACACAGGGGTGGCTCTGCAGCTGCAGAATAGAAACCTGTGCGTGCAGAGGAGGCGTCTGCGCGACAGACAGACTGGTCCGAGGTCACACTTCTTGGCCTGGGTCCCACTGCCAGTGGCAGCAGCCGGCACGGCCTTAGCACCAGGAGTCATTTGGAGCGTGTGTTCAGAAGTGGGCACAGCATTCCGGGTGAACAGGACCAAGCAGCTGCATGAAGGAACTAAGCGAGACTTTTCTGCCTATTTCCTCTAATACTAAAGCGCAGACGTTTCTCACGTGTATACTGGGTCCATTTAGAGAGGAATAATTTGGTGTTGATGCTTAAGTCCAAATGTTGACAGGTGTTGGGCATTTTGGTTTGAAGCAAACATTATTTGTGAAATGCTACAGATAATATATCGACTGAAACATTAACTGTTAATTTTTTTAATAGAAAATGCAATATAAAAATATTACTTTGTTAAAATATGCAGTAAAAAAATTAGACCACTTTGGAAAACCCAGTTTATTTCTGAAAGCAAATCATGCTAACTGGATTGGTAGGTGTTACCTGGCATTTAAAACTGTTAACAAATTTTTTTCTAAAATTAAAAAATATAGAACATAAATAAAAGTTGTGAATCTGAATCAGGTAAAATTATTTTTAAGAATTGTTAGTAAATGACTACACTACTGAATACATATTTTCTCATCAATTCTTAGTCTGCAGATTCTCTAAGTAATATGATACAGTAAGTCTGACGGATGAAGTTTAACATTTAGTATTTCTACACGGACTACAGCAGTCAAGAAGAATGTGCTGTTTTCCCAGAACTGCACTCAATTATTGAAAATTGCATCAATCTTCTGCCTTTGGAAGTGCTTATATTTACTTCTGCTGTACAGAAGGGAAGGAATTGGCAGGAACTCCACCATTACGATATTGCACATTCTCCCCCAAATACTGTTTTTAATTTATTCCCCACCAGTGTAGACACAGCTTAATCACTCATGCCGTAGGATTAGCTGAGAAGTCACCCTTGATTGCAGATTCTGGCAGCAGGAGGCAGCCGTCCTGCTTATATATTCAGCAGGGGGATCTGCCAGACCATGACGGACGGCGCCAGCTCCTCCTGGTGAGGCTGCCGGGCCTTCCTGTGCACCCGGCGGTGGCCCTGCCCTCCACAGACCACCAGCGCCGAGCTGGCCTTGGCTTTCTTGGCCCGTCGTGCTTTGCTTTTGAATGAGACAGGATCCTTCAGGAGGTCATAGATGGTGCCGTCCTCTGATCTGTGCTCTAGAGAGCTAAAGCCGTGAGACAAGCTCAGGGACCCAGATGAGGAGGACATGTCGCTTTTCTGAGCCATGGATCCCAGTGAATCTCCTAACCAGATGGCTGCATCAGGGTCGCCCTGGCTCAGGGATGAAGCAGCTCCCTCATTCGGAAGTGCATCCTTCGGTTCTTCATCCTGGGGCTCAGAGCCAGGAGCCAGGCTGTCCCTGGATTTGTCCTTGTCTTTCTCGCGCAGAGCCGTGGCCAGGACAATGAATTTGACAGGACCATTGTGTGCATGGTAGGAGACCATGCCTCTTCCTAAAAAGGGAAACAGTTCAACAGCTGTCTTTTAAAGTAGGTAAAACAACAGAGAAGGAAACGAAAACTGTGACTTAACCAGCACATCTCTCCCTGCCCAAATAACCAAACCTGTAAGTAAATTTCGTACTGGAATAATAGGTTACGATGAAAAGATCTAGATTATATTCTGGGTTTTCAGTTAATGTGAAGAAGGCTTTAAAAATTATTTTTTTTCTTTTTTGCATAAAAGCTGGAATCCCATAAAAATTATTTTCTAAATAGAAATAAAATAAAATATAAAGTTGTGTTCTCCTCAGCAGTATCTCGGTTCTAATGCTTGTACTTTTCAAAGTAATCAAATAGTCATTTTTCCATTCTGTATAAGATACCTTCTCACTTTGTGGAAATATATCGAATTTTCCTAAGTATTGACTGAAAATATTAAAGCCGGTAATGTGTTGGTTTTGGATGACGTGACTCAACTACCAGCTGCCATTTCTCATCACAAAAAGTTCTGGGGTTCAGGACAATTTAACTCTATGGTTTGATTAAAATTAGGACTTTCAGTTTTCAGGTGCTGTGATTCACATTTTTAAGTCATCATCCTATCGGAAATCCCTGCAGGTCTTTTTAATGCCACACAGAGCCCCGCAGCCTCCACAATGATGCTGTAAATCGGGTGGGCCTGGTGTGTCTTCTGGGTGCTTCACAGGCAATATAACATATGGACAGGGGCACCTGTCCTTTTCCCAAGCACTTTCAGGATGAAACAGGCGCCAGCCCTCACCATCATCCTACTCTGGCCAAGGCACGCCAAAGAGCAGAGTGGCAAAATGAAGTCTGCAAGAGGCAGAAGCTGGGGGGACTGTGCAAGGACGGGGACATTCATCACCTGGTGAAGCACATACCTGTGTTCCCTGCACACCAGCGATTCTGCCCCCAGGAGGAACTTGTGCCTGTGTCAGCAGAGCCAGCCATGCAAATATTCAGAGGCTTGCTGTGTAATGCAAAAAACAGGAAGCACCTAGCTACCCATCCAGAGAAACACAGTGAGAGTGCAGCACATCCTTTCAGGAATCACCTAGCTACCCATCCAGAGAAACACAGTGAGAGTGCAGCACCTCCTTTAGGAATCACCTAGCTACCCATCCAGAGAAACACAGTGAGAGTGCAGCACCTCCGTTAGGAATCACCTAGCTACCCATCCAGAGGAACATAGTGGGGGTGTGCCTCCTTTAGGAAGCAGCTAGCTACCCATCCAGAGGAACACAGTGAGGGTGTGCCTCCTTTAGGAAGCAGCTAGCTACCCATCCAGAGGAACACAGTGAGGGTGTGCCTCCTTTAGGAAGCAGCTAGCTACCCATCCAGAGGAACACAGTGGGGGTGTGCCTCCTTTCAGAGGCAGGCTGCAAGCAGGGAGACAAAGCACTGCAGTTGGGGCACTGGCAAGGACCGACCCCAGCAACAATGATAGAAAAAGCAACAGAGGCTGTGTGCGCCATGGGACAGCTACAGAAAGTGCAAAAATGGGAAAAGTGAAAGGAATCCTTTAAGATACAAATTGGTACAATTACAGAGCAAAACCAAAGGAATAACTGATGTAAAACCTGGAATCAGCCAGGCGTGGTGGCTCATGCCTGTCATCTTAGCACTTTGGAAGGTCAGGGTGGGCAGATCACCTAAGGTCAGGAGTTTGAGACCAGCCCAGCCAACACGGTAAAACCCCGTCGCTACTAAAAAATACAAAAATTAGCCAGGCATGGTAGCCAGCACCTGTAATCCCAGCTACTAGGGAGGGTGAGGCAGGGGAACTGCTTGAACCCGGGGGGTGGAGGTTGCAGTGAGCCGAGATCGCACCATTGCACTCTAGCCTGGGCAGCAAGAGTAAAACTCTGCCGAAACAAAGACAAAAAAACCCAACGACTCAGAATCATCACTTCCTAGACTGTGAGCAGAGAGGGATTAGGCTGAGAAGGGGGAGCTGGGGCTCAGCGCGTGAGTCATGGCCCCTTCTGACCTGGGCACAGGCATGCGGCCTCTTCTCACTACCATTTACACGGTAAAATTGTGCATTACACATAACTCTATTTTTTTACAGGCTGAGTGTCCCTTATCTGAAATTCTTGGGACCACAAGTGTTGGGATTTCTTTTTTTTTTCTTTTCTGTTTTTAAATTTTGGAATATTTGCATTTTACTTGCTGGTTGAACATCCCAAATCTGAATTCTTCCAATGAGCACTGCCTTTTAGCATCACATGGACACAGAATTTGGAGCATTTGAGGCTGAGGTGGTCGGATCACTTGAGGTCAGGAGTTTGAGGCCAGCCTGGCCAACATGGTGAAACCCCATCTCTACTAAAAATACAAAAGTGACTGGGCGTGGTGGGAGGCACCTGTAATCACAGCTACTTGGAGGCTGAGGCAGGAGAATTGCTTGAAGCCAGGAGGCGGAGGCTGCAGTGAGCTGAGATCACACCACTGCTCTCCATCCCAGGTGATAGAGTGAGACTCTGTCTCAGAAGGAAAAAAAGGAATTTGAAGAATTTTGCATTTTGTTTTTGGATTTGGGGTTTTCAACATGTAAACCTGCATAGAACATAATAAAAACATAAATTAGGAAATGAATGGCAAACTAGAATTCCTTAATCCTGACAGGTGGGCCTGCCAAAATCGGAGTGCATGGAAGCCACCGCCAGGTCAGCTGGGGAGATCACAGAGATGGAGCCCTCAGCAACAGCTCTGCTCTAGGAGTTTCCTGCAAACCGTTTTCTCTTAGTATTTCCCCCGCGGGCATCGTCATCTGCATAGACTCTCAGGCCCTGGTTGACCTAACTTACGAGGAGTTTCTGCATCACTTCAGGTTCTGCACACGCCACTTCTGCTGGCTGTTCTACCCATTACTGGCAATGCCACCATTTTATTAAACGGCCCATCCCTCATTACGAATTGCAGGTCACCTCCTGTTTTGTGCTATTAAAAATAAAGTGCCGTGGAAATGTCTTTCTGCATCATGCTTTGTTTCTAAATTAGGCTGCGTACTAGAACTGCTCCCTGGATTGGGAACCCTGATTCCAGACACACGAACACATCTTAAGGTCTCTGACGCCTGATGACAACACGCTTTCCAGAAAGGCCGTGAGCTCCAGCCTGGGCTCCTCCTGACACTGCAGCAGCACAGCAGAGCCTTTTCCGATCCCGGCCCCCTTCCTCACAAATAAAACACAGAAAGGAATGAGGGAGATCCCGGCTTCCTTCTTCTCAACGTGAAATACAGAAAAGAATGCTGGAAACTAACTGTGGCAGTAAACAGAATATGAAAACACAAGCTTCTCCTTGGACTACTAATGTCAGACACAGAAAAAGTATAAATTGACAATTCCAGTTAAACGGATATGGTCCATTAAGTCATTATGATACACGGAGAAAATACAGATAATGTGAATTGTTTAAACAATCCTGGCATGTTAACTCACACTACACACTGCTGTTTCACGAGTCTGCAAGACAGGATGCAGCCACCCAGACTGCAGGTGCCACTCACCGGTCACTTTGGGAATCCCTTGCAGACGCGGGACCGGCAGAGCCACGAGGACTCCCAGGCTGGTGCCGACCATCAGCAATCCGTGGCAGACAAGCAGGCTCGTCACCGACAGCCGCTGGTGCCCTGGGTGGGGAGACACAGAAGTGGCTTCAAGCCTGGTTTGTGCAGCAGAGTCGGTGGGATGGTGAGTGGGCGCTGGGTGTGGCACTGGAAACCCCAGGGGTCTGTTGTGCCACCACCAAACACCCTAAGGGCAGAAGGTGGCACAGGAGTTCCCAAACCCGAGCACTGGGCTCCCTCAACCACATGAGCAAGACAAGGGTCTTGGGGCACATCCTGCACCCGCACCTGAACAGAACAGGGCAGATCCTCACTGGGTCTCCCGGACTGGTGCCGACCATCAGCAATCCGTGACATATGAGCAGGATCTGCACAGATCTGCTCGGCCCCTTCAGCTGTGAATCAAGCCCCCGGAAGCATCTTCTAAACATTTTGCTTCTGGGCCGTGCAGCAAGTGAGCCCGTAAGCCCCAACACACACAGCGGCCTATGGCTCTTTGGGAACACAGAGGCCCCTTTACAAGTAAGGAGAGGTCTCTTAACAGGTGCTGCTGGACTGGAGTAATGGGCCCTCAGCTGCAGCTGGATCCCAGAGGGGACTGAAAGTCCTCTCCAGGGCTCTGCATGAAGAACAACATCGTCACACAGCCTTGGCGCTGGACACAGCAGGGAAACACCGCAGTGGACAGCGGGGTCGGAAGGGCCTTTGAAGCTCATCGTTAGTTTGGTTTTGATCTGCTTTACAGCCAAAGATCTGAAGCCCAGAGAAACTAAACAATTTACTCTGGCTGAGACAAGCCTAGAGAGTGGCTGCAAAAGAATGTGGGAGACGCATGGCCTGCTCCAAAGAACCCGCCTCACCGCAGTTTACAGGGTGGGAGACCCTGCCTCAGCACAGTTTACAGGGTGGGAGACGCATGACCTGCTCCACAGACCCCGCCTCACCTCAGTTTACAGGGTGGGAGACGCATGACCTGCTCCACAGACCCCGCCTCACCTCAGTTTACAGGGTGGGAGACCCCGCCTCACCACAGTTTACAGGGTGGGAGACCCCACCT
>CM052661.1:1344229-1373448 GCA_028533165.1 Leontopithecus rosalia | reverse complement strand
CAAAGCTGAAGGCAAAGAAGGCTAATTTAGCTTGCTCCTGAGAAGCGACAGCTAACACTTAAAGAGCTTGATTCCTCTTTTCAGTAGATGTCAACGCTATTTTAAATATCCCACACTTAACACAGAGTTCATTTCGGATAAAGAGCACGGGCTCTTTAACATAAACTGCAGGATAGGCCAGGGCCACACCGACTGCTGAGAGAGGCTGACCCCCAAGTCCTCAGTCTTGTTCTTCAATTTACAATCCAGTTTAATTTACAGAATTCTCTTAAGGTGAGGTCCATGGTCTTTAGAAGTTACACTGTTTTTTTTTTTAATGGAAATTTTGGTCATTTTATTTGGTCACGTAGTTCCTGGAGGCTCTGTATTCACAAAAAGACACAATTTACCATGAGGTCTCAGCACTTTTCCATCAAAATACCCTCCTTTGAACATGTTGACAAAGCAGGAAACATCTGCCTGGTGACGTAACCTGCTGCAACCACTCAGAACCTCAACAACTGAAGCACCTTGGACTGAATCGCCGTACGCTCTGCTCCTCTATAACTTAGAAAGGTAACGAGGGCTCTAACAAATACGTGTGTTAACTACAGACCTTCACCGACTGACCGTTCGTGTTCAATCTGTGGTAGCTCATGCGAAAGAATGGCAGCTAAATGATTTTCAGAACTGGATTCCAAATAGAAGGAGCAAAGCCAGGTCCTTAGCCACAGATTCTCAGATTCCCCAGGGGCCAGCACGCCGAGGTCCCGAGGAAGGAACGTTTCATCAGGCTGTGTGAACTTATACAAAAGGGGTGAGTTATGGTACAGTTTGTTTTTGTTTTTTTTTTTCAAAATCTGTTGTTTTTGGCTTGGCAAGTCTTGATTTGCAGAAGCGACTTGACTTTTATATTCCAGCAATAGCACAAAAAGATAATTTTATTTCTTGTTACCACACACACAGACACACACACACATTTGAGCTAGAATGAAAGTTTCGCATGTGTGCACACAGAGCACAGAGGACGTGTGTGGGTCTCGGGGAGCCATCCTGGACGAGGAGGAGGAGAACCCAGGAGGGCTGATGGCCCAGCAACCTCAGCGACCGCACACGTCAGCACCGCATGAACATGCCCCGACCAGAATGTCTAAACGCAGCATGAAAGGCAATAATGCTTATTTCTGTGAAATACTGGCTAAAAGGCAAAGAGGACTGGACAGAAGAGTTGAGGGGAAAGGACTCTGGAAAGGACGCTCTGGCCTACTTCCCTCTGAGTCACAAAATGCAATGAAAATCAGAGCAATTTCAGACCGTGCCGTACCAAGGACCTTACAGAGTCACTGTCAGAAGCATCACAAACAAAACTGAACTGGTGTCGCCGCGGCCTGCTGACTCACACACCTCTGCTAGTGACGAGGCCACGGCGGCAGCAGACCACAGCCTGGGAGCAGAGAACCTAATGCGGGTAGGGCAGTAAGTATCCCCCAGAAATGAGCGAAGCTGGAGCCGTTGCGGACTTAGCACTGAAATGCCGGAGAAATGTGCCAGCTAGAGGGTGGTGCTCCGTGAGGGTGGTGCTCTGTCTGGACTGAGGCATGCGTTTACTTTGGTGAAGTCTAAAATGCAGACCTACCATGTGCGCAGGAGTTAAGTAAAGATCCACAGAGCCTACGGAGCAGGGGGCTAAGAGCGCGCACCGCGGCCACACAGAGCCAGCCCAGGATGTTGGAGGGGCCTGGGAGGGTGGGTGCCAGGGGAGGGTGGCTCTGCAGAGCCCCACGCATCTACTGGCACCAAGTGAGAGGCTTGTGGTGGGCTTGGGATGGATCCAGCACCAGCAACTGGAAACCATGAGCTGAAGGGTGAAAAAGTGCCGAGGAAGGGAAACTTAGTGCCTGGCCAACAATGCCATCCAAAACAAGCAACACAGCCAGCTGTGATTTAGCCAGAGTCTGTGACCTGAGCACCCAGGAAGGGCTCTGCACTCCACTTCCGGGTGGGTGCAGGACTGTGTTGGGTGCTCTATGCCTGGAGGGAGGCAGGATAATTCCATCTTCCTCTTCTACAGGATAGGTCAAAGATGGATCCAAAATGAGGCATCAGGAGCCTGCCAAACAGGCAGAGCTTTCGAACAGCAGCAGCAGGGAGGCGGGTGGGGCAGGCAGCTGATGGTGCGGTGCGTGGGGTGCTGGGATGAGGAGCTGGGGTGTGGAAATGGATGGGGGTGGGTGCTGACAGCAGGGCGGGGTGCTGGGATAGAGTGGTGGGTGCTGACAGTGGGTGGGGTGCTGGGATAGAGTGGTGGGCGCTGACAGCGGGGCGGGGTGTGGGGACAGAGGGGCAGGGACGGGTGCTGACTGGGGTGGGGTGCTGGGGTGAGGGGCAGGTGCTGACAGTAGGGTGGGATGCTGGGATGGGGTGAGGCTATGGGTCCCCAGAGCGCGGACTTTCCTCTTCTGCTTTGCTGTTCATAGCCTGGGCATGAGAGCTGTTTGGTTTTATTAAATCGTGTATAAGGGTTATTTTGTTAAGAAATCAAATTCCAAATACGAACTCCACTCACACTTGCCAGAGTCTTCCCTTCTTAGGAGTTTCCTTCTGATCCTAACTGGAGAGGGATAGACACCAAGCGTCCTGTGGGGCTGCTGCATTTCCATGGCAGCTCTTGGAACTCTGGAGCCGGGGTAACTGTGCTGGCCTTCTCCGGGTTTGGAGGCTCAGGGGCTGGAGCCCGTGGGAGGTCGAGTGGCAGGGTTTTCTCACACCCTCCTCACCTCCCGTCGTGTACAGAACTGAACACTCGGACACTCGCTGCCACGTGAGAGCTTTGGCAATTACGGATGTGACTTGGGTCGGTCCCAACAACGACAGCTCATTCCTGCAGCAAACATTTGTTCCAGCAGCAAGTGCTCCAAAGAAAACATGAGGTCTGCAGCAGAGTGTCCGTCTGCTTGTTGAGTGACAGGAACTTAACCATTTTGGTTCTCTAAACATAAACCTGCATGTTACATAAACCTCCTTTTCCTCACTAATAGAAATCTACAGTATTTTAACTATGACTTGTACAGAGTTGGCCCCAAAGAACACCTGTCGCAGACTCTGGGTGCACCGAATATACCCAGCCTCCCACCTCCAGTGACGCAGAGGCCGAGGGAGCACCCTCAATTCCTCCTCGTCCTCATCCTCTCCTTGTCAAAGGATGGCCTCACACCCATTCTAGAACCTGTTTTTTCAGCGTATCATAAATGGCCCCTGCCATGGACTCAAGGTTTGTGTCTCCCCAGATTTCTATGTTGAAGCCCTGCCCCAGTGGGACAGTGCGAGAAGGTGGCGCCTTGGGGGGTGATGGTGATGAGGCCATGAGGACATGGTCCCCAAGATGGGATTAGTGCCCTTGCACGAAGAGGGGGAGACGTCAGGGCTCTTGCTCCACCACATGAGAGCCCAGCCAGAAGGCACCAGCTGCAAAGCAGGAAGCAGATCCAGAAACCTGCCTTGCCAGCACCACAACTGCCTCCAGAACAGGGAGAAAGGAGCATCTCCCTCGCCTGTAAGCCAGCCGTCTGTGGCGTGTGTCACAGCAGCCGAGAGGTTCCGAGGCACAGCCCCTACTCCATGCCCTCCCCTCAATGCTGCAAACGTCTTCCAATACCCACCAGCAGGCCAAGAACCAAAACAGCCCTTCCACCGACCCCACGTGGCCTCAGGTTACCTGTGAAGGAAGCCAGTCTCGACCCTCCTCATTTCTTTCCTCCACATCCTGTTGTAGAATGATCTTCCCCCAACTCAGTGTGAAACAGCCTTCTCCTCTCCCCTGCCCAAGAACTTCAGTCACACCCACCAGCAACAGGGCATTCGCAAACATACGCCTCTGTGGGCCCCTCCCAGCCACGGGGAGCCTCCTGTTCTGTGTTCTTCAGCCTCTCGTCCTGGTTTCCCCAGGGCCTTGTGTGCCAACGATGAGAAATTGTCTCCCACCCGCTCTGACCTACAGAAACGGCACTGCCATGCCATCCCAGCAGGCAGCTCCTTCAGGGACCTCTGTCCTCACCAGGAAGGGCTCAGGTGGGCCAACTGTACTCCACACCCCCACGTCCATCCCCGGGCCCTGCCCCGTCCCCTTACCTGGCAACATGTTGTGAACTGGGGTGGCGATATTGATGTCCTGCAGGTGCTTCAGTGTTTCAGTGTGGAAAAGGCGGAGCGTGGACCCCGAGGTGAAGGCCACCCAGATCCCGACACCAGCCACAGCCATGTGAGAGATCACCATGCCTTCCTCCTGGTGGGCCTCCAGCTGACCCTGTGACATCGAGAAATCATGGGTGGGTGTCAGGATGTGCCAGGGTGACAGCTCCACATGTCTGCTGGCCCCGTGGAGTGAGTCTGAGCAGTGCCTGTCAAGCCCGTGCGCCTGGAGCGACATTTAGTGATGAATGTCACTCTGTAGCAGCAGGCTTTGCTCCAAACCACAGCCCTCTCCAGCAGCCAAACACCAGCAACCCAACTGGCAACTATTCTCCAGTCATCCTGGTTCCTCCGTGAGCCCAGACAATGGCCATTCCAAAGACACAGCCACAGGGCACCTGCTGAGGGGTGCAGGCCACCGAACTTGTGTCCAGGAGACACGGGTGAGAGGAGGCACAGGAAGAGGACCCAAGCCGTGGGGACTGATGGAGGAGGCCGATCCATCCCACCAGGCCCATCAGAACCTGCCCGGAACTTTCCCCAAGGTCTCCAGGCTGTGGTGTGAGGCCCCACCGCCTGCCTGCAGCTCAACCCTGGTTCTGAGTCTGCGCCTCCTCCTGGCTCTGCTGCCCTGGAAGGAACCCTCTGCTTCTCCATGCAACGTGGTCCTTCTGGAGCTTCCATTCTCAGCTACAGCCCCGCAGCTCCCAAAGCTCATCCCAGCAGCCTGCTCTGAAGGGTCCCATTGGAGCCGGAGCCTGGACCTGGGCCCTCCTTACCCTGCAGCCAGCAGAGGCTGCTCACGCAGCGACCTCCCCTACACGGCCTCAGGGGCTACCTGGTGTCCAGGCTCTCTGGGATCAGTCCCAGGAGCACTGTCCCTGCCCTGCCCATCAGGGATTGGAGGAGGTGGCAGGGGTGGCCTGGGATGAAGCTTAGAGACACTGTGTCCCCAGGAAGCAGCAGCCTCACAGCTCTTGAAATTAAAGAAACTCACAATCCTGCACAATTATCTAAAGTAAACGGATGAAACTCATAAAAAACCCACAGGAAATATCCAGGCTGACATCGCTACCCTAAGAGTTGCTCCTCAGTCGGCAAATAAGGGGAAAGACAACGGTCCCCATGGTGAAGACTGCTGACCCCACACAAATGCCCCGTGGCACCAAACCCCACCGTGCAGCACTGGGCCGTGCCCAGCACCCAGCAGGCAGGAACTCAGGGATTCGACTTCAGCAGACGGGACATCCCATCTCCCCCAGCATCACCGCTTATTTCAGATGAGAGGCCATCAGGAGCAGAGGGAAGAGGAGGACCCCGGCTTGCATGGGGGGCTGCAGGGCCTGAGAGCAACACCATATGAGGAGGGGGCTGTGCCCTCAGGCTGGGGTTCCGAGGGAGGCGATACAGTGCAGGAGGCTGGCCCCCATGGCTGTGGGTCCCTTCAGTATGGGTCTTGAGTACGCTCCACATCTGACTGTCCAGCCCCGGAGCAAACTGGAACCCCCCCAGGTCCCGTGATGTGAAGTGAGTGGCGCTGCTTCTAAAATGCCCGTTCCAGAGTCAGCCCTGTAAATGCCCCTCAGCACATGCACATCGTTTCCTCATATAAGATTTCTTCAATAATCCCAAGTTGAATTTAAGTATTTGTCAATGGAAAGGAAATGGTGCTCACAATTGCGAAGGAGGCTGCGTCACCAGCTTGCGACTTGGTTCCTATGCAGAGAATCCAGCTCCTACTCCCCAGCGGAACAGGAATCTGACACACAAAGATCCCTAGTGTTTTTATGAGCTGAAGCCTCACAGAATCTTCACACTCTCAAACATCTGGGCTGTGCGATGTGGGAGAAAGAGCATCTCCCTGGGAGTTGGGAAATCTGGGTTCAGATTCCAGATGGTTCTAGTGAAGGGCTATTTTTGGTCCCCTCCTCCCTCTGACTTGGCCTCCTGCGTCACAGAGGAAAAGGCGCACAGGCCAACACTCCCCCAACACACCACCTCCAACTGCAGAGCTCCCCGAATCTACAGAAGGGCCTCCTCCCAGCACTGGCTCCTTCCTGCCCTGCTCCTCTTCGTCCTCCCGGCGTGGGGCCCTTTCTCTCCTGCTTCTGTCATTCAGCCCCAAAACAGGTACAAGTCTCACTCATCTTAAATAAAAAGGAAGAAGAGGAAAAAAGGAAAGGAGGAAAAGCTGTTTGTCCTCTTCTGGCTGGGCTGAGAGGTCCTCGCTCCTCCTGCCTGTGCTACGCAGGTTGTTCCCAGCAGCTGTCTCAGTGTCAGCTCGTCCACCTGTTTCAGGCTGACACCTGCTAACTTCCCAGCTACCTCCAAAACTGCCACCTCCTTTTGAAAAAAAACTGAGCTATAATTCACATATCACGAAGTTCACCCTTTTAAAGTGCACAATTCAGTGTTTTTTAGAATGTCTGGAAAGGTGCCAACCTTCACCACTCTTGAATCCCAGAACATTCCATGACCCTCACGCCCCCTCCCCAGCCCCTGACAACCACTCATTCACCTTCTGTCTGTGGGTTTGCCCCTCTGACGTTTCATATACACAAACTCCGACAATGTCTGGCCCTTTGCTTCTGGCTGCTTCCACTGAACTTGGCGCCTTTCAGGCTCATGTGTGTGTGGGTGTCAGTACGGGCTTCACTCCTTTCTATGGCTGAATCAAATCTCAGTGTATGAAGGAACCACGTTCTGTTTGTCCATTTGTCAGTTCACGGGCGTCTGGGCTGCACTTGCTCTTTGACTATTAATAATGCTGCTATGGTCATTCGTGTCCACATGAACACCAGGTTCTCTGAATCTACACCCGTGATAGGAAAGGCTGGGTCACGTGGTAATGCCATGATTTTACTTTTTGAAGAACTCACAAAATGTTTTCCCACAGATTACACCATGCTGCATTCCCACCAGCAAGTGAAGAGTCTCCCATGTCCTCGCGTGGTCTCCAGGACATGCTGGCTCCACCAACAACATTATGCTTGCCATCCCAGTGTGTGACATAGTCTCATTGCGGTTTCACTCCGTATTTCCCTCGCAAGAAACAATGCTGGCCATCTTCTCACACGTATGGGCTGACTGTACATCTTTGCTGGAGAAATCCATTCAGCTTCCTTGCCTTTAACAGGGTTATTTTTCTTTTTGTTAACCGCTAACAGTGTGTTAGATGCTCTGCATACTAGAACCTCCTCACAGGAGCTGTACAGTTTCTCCTGCTCTGTGGGTTGTCAAAGGACTCCCTTCATAGTGTCCTTTGACGAAGCCCAGGGTATCTTATTCTCCCACATTGGTCGCTTCTGCTTGAGGCATCAGATCTAAGAAACCACTGTCTAGTCAAAAGTCATGGATTTACCCCATGATTCCTTTTACGTTGTTTGTAGTTTTAGCTCTTCCCTTTATGCTTAATTCATTCGAGATAATTTTGTATGTGGTCTGAGGCAGGGGTCCAACTTCAGCCTTCTGCACACGGATACGCGGTTGTGCCAGAAGCACCTGTTGAAGAGGCGATTCAATATCAAACACGGTATTTTCGGCATCGTGTTGAAGATTATGTGACCACAGACACATGTGGTCTCCAGTCTATGTCACTGATGTATGTGCCTGTCCTGTGCCAGGAACATGCTGTCTTGCTTACTGTGCTGCGTGGTAAAACCTGAAATTAGAAAGTATGAGCCTCTAATTTTGTTCTTTTTCCAGTTTATTTTGGTTACTATGGATCTCCTCCATTTCCAGATCAATCTTGGGATGTGCTTGTCTAGTTTTGTTAAAAAAACAAAAAAGCAGTGGAAATTTTTATAAGGATCGTGTTGAGTCTGCAGATCCATTTGGGGACTGTGTCTTCCAATCTATGAACAGAGGATGCCTTTCTCTTTATTTAGGTATTCTTCAATGTCTTTCAATGATATCTTGTAGTTTCTATAATTTTCTCTAAGTATTTTTCTTTTTAACAGCATTAAAATGAGGTCGTTCTCTGCTGTTTGCTGCTAGTACAGACATTTAACTGATTTTTATATACTGGTCTTGTGTCCTGTGGCCCTGCTCAACCTGCTTATTAGTCCAGCAGTTTTGCTGCAGATTCCTCAGAATTTTCTACATACGAGAGGGTGTCACATGCAAATGGGACTTTACTTCCTCTCACCTGGGTCCTCCACCGTTTCCCTTGTCTAGTTGCTCTGCCAGACCCTCCAGTACCGCTGTGAATAGAAATGCTGTGAACAGAAATGCTCCTTGTCTTGCTCTTCATCTTCAGGGGAAAACTCTTCTTTAACCTTAAAGTACGACATTAGCTGTGAGTGTTTTATAGATGCCAGTTGGCGGATTGAGGAAAAGTCACCTCCTATTCTTAGTTTGAGTGCTTTTTATCATACAATGGGGATAAATTCTGTCAAGTACTTTTTGTGTGTCAATTGAGAGGGTCATGTGGTTCCCCCCCATTATTCTGTTAAAGTGACGCATTCCAATGATTGATTTTCACCTCTCAAACCATCTTTGCATTTCAGGCATTCGTCTCATTTTGCCAGGGTACACAGCCCTTTCAGTATGCTGCTGACTTCCCTTTGCCAGTCTTCCGTTGAGAATTTTTGCATCCAAGCTCACAGCGGATACCAGTCTGTGGTTTTCTTGTTGGTCTTTGGTATCAGAATCACGCTCACTTCAGAATGAGTAGCAAGTGTTGTTCCCGCCTCATCAATATTTTTGGAGAGTTTGGCAAAGAGTGATCTTAATTGTTATTTCAGATGTTTGGTTGGAATTCACCGATGAAGTCATCTGGTCCTTGCCTTTTTTTGTTAAGAAGTTTGCGGCCGGGCGCAGTGGCTCAAGCCTGTAATCCCAGCACTTTGGGAGGCCGAGGCGGGTGGATCACGAGGTCAGGAGATCAAGACCATCCTGGTCAACATGGTGAAACCCCGTCTCTACTAAAAATACAAAAAATTAGCTGGGCATGGTGGTGTGCGCCTGTAATCCCAGCTACTCGGGAGGCTGAGGCAGGAGAATTGCCTGAACCCAGGAGGCGGAGGCTGCGGTGAGCCGAGATCTTGCCATTGCACTCCAGCCTGGGTAACGAGAGCGAAACTCCATCTCAAAAAAAAAAAGAAAAAAAGAAGTTTGTGATTACTGAATCAACTTTCCTACTAGTTTCAGGTCTATTCAAATCTTCTATTTCTATTTCTTCATGATTCCGCTGTGGTAGTTTGTGCCACTCTGAGTCTGTCCATCTCATCTAGATTATCTAAGTTGTTGGCCACCTGCTGCCTGTTTCATGCACAAGTCTCCATCATAGCTGGTTCCTTGAGCCAGTTCAGAATAAAGCAGAAATTACTCCCCGGAAAACTGTTTTGGGCAGAAAAAGGCAACTTCCATAGAGAGGATTTTAAAAAGCAAAACAAAAACCTTGGTGTGTGACTAGAGAATAAAGGAGAAGCTCTTCTTTCTGTCCTTGGGCTGTTGACTCTTTCACAAACACAATCCAAACTTATGGAAAGATGGTTTTAAAAAAACCAAACCCACGGTTTGCTGGCCATCAGACCCGGAGTTTTTGACCCAGCACAACCTCCTTGGTTCCAGTCCCCAAGCCTCTCACACCCCGTTACACTGCAGGCAAAATACCTTCTGAAAACAAATTTCATGACATCTGTCCCCCGCTGAAAACTCTTCAATGGCTCAGCACCATCCGCAGCAAAAATGCTGTTCAAAAGAAAACTACACAGAACTCTGCTCTAAGAAGTCAAGTCAAAGGCGGCTACCTTCAGGAGCATGGGGATGTCTGCACTGCCTATGCTTCCCACAACCGCCATGAGCTGAGCCAGTGACAGGGCCCAAGCTCCTTACCCCACACTGCGCTCGCAGGCCACCCTCTGCTTCCAGCAGCCCCTCAGGGACTAGTCTCAAAGCTGGACATGTCTCTCCGTCTGAGGTGGCATCCTGGTTTTCCTCCTAGTCAATCCCTCGTCACCCTCGACCAGCCAGCTGCACAGGCACCATCCCCAGGCAGCTGCTGAGAGCCCTGTGCCTGTGGGGACGTGTGCTTGGCTTGATGCTCTGCTGCTGCTGCCGTGAAATTTGTAGTAACTGCGGAACGCAGGGCTTGCTATGCCAGCCTGAGGCCTGGTAGGAGTGTTGCCCTCGAAACTTCCTCAGCACCCTCACTCATGCTGGCAGCCAGTCATCCTGGGACTGACAGCTGGGCCTGTGTCTTCAGTGTCTTAACCGTCTGTGGTTGGTTTTTGCACAGTGCTAGGTACTTGGTGAATGCCTGCTGTGTTTCTAGTGGAGCACAGATCGTATGGATATTACTTTAGCACCAACGTTGGGCATGCTTTCTACTTCCTCTGAGCCTCGGTTCTCTGTTTGAAAATAAGAACACTGGGCCACAGGATCTCTGTCTACGTCTGCCTTGAGAATGTGTAATTCTGAAGGTGTCTGAAAGAAAGCTGACTATGGACTGGGTTTCATCAGTGTTCAGGGATCTCTGGACTCTTCTGCTGACTTGGGCCTATTGTTTTATTTTCTGTTTAGATACAGGGTCTTGCTATGCTGCTCAGGCTGGCCTTGAATTCCTAGTCTCAAGCAGTCCCCTGCCTCAGCCTCTCGAGTGGCTGGAATTACAGGTGTGGGCCACTGCGTCCGCACAGGCCTGTTTTGTCGCCCTGTGTCTCTTCCTACACAATAACAAGCATTGAATTCCTACGAGGAAAACGCAGCCTGCAGAAACTCACTATGTTGCACTAGTTAGGTCATTTTAACATCTTGTCTCTGACGGTTTCACTGCTTTTCCCTTCAGTGGAGGATGGGGGAAGAGACCTACTTCCTCTCTTCTCCTTCTTTCCTTCCATCTGTCAAGAGCACTGCATATTGTAGAAAATCAAGACTGTGGAATAAGAAGATTGCACTTTAAGCAGCTGTAGTCATTAAACTGAAACGCACTGTGATTTGTGACTCTAAGCAACAAACCCCACAGGCGATGCCCCCAGAACCCACAGTGACTGCCCTTTCCTCAGTGTCGGATCCCTTAGAACCCCCAGAACCCACAGTGACTGCCCTTTCCTCAGTGTCGGATCGCTTAGAACTGCATCCGTGTTCTTAACACTATGAAATGTAAACAGCAATTGGACAAACCCAAGGTTAAGAGCCATTTGCAGTTGGGAGAAAAGAGATGCCTTCCTCTGCCCTGTGACTGGCCCAAGTGACTGGCCGGCGCCGGGCGGCAGCTCAGCGTCCACAGCATGTCTTCCCATCTGCTCCTGAAGGCCCCGACAGGCAGGCAAGTGCCCCCGCCACGCCGGGAGTGCTGCACCAAGCACCTGGCTCAGTGTCTCTACTGGTTTGCCCAGTGCTGCTGTGCTGTGGTGCCAGAGCTGGGACGGGGGCCAGCCACTGTACCGGTAACCGCACTCGCTCCCCCACCGGCAGGCACTCCAGGACGCCGGAGCCTCAGAGCCTCGGTGCCTTTCTCTTCCAGATATCGCTGGCACCTTCCATCTCGCTCAACCCAAGCCCAGATCACATGCAGCGCCCAGGCAGTCACTGTTCTGCTGGAACAGCATATGGCCGTTTGGGACGGATGCCCCCAGCAGCTGCTGCCCCCCACCCCCACCATCAGCAGGGTGGATGCACACTTGGGGCACAGATCCTGTGGGCTCAGGTCCTGCGGGCTGCACCAGCCCCTAGCCACAGTTCCCCTGCACAACAGAATGACAGGATCAGTTTCATGTTTTCAGAGGGAGCAGACTTTTGCTTCTTTCTAAAAATGTATTTAGTTATTTCGGTACCAGAATGCAAGGAAAGAGCCCTATATGGATCCAAACATATTGCTTCTCTCTGAGTCTTCGACATTTACAGCATATAAATTCTCTGGAACATGTGGAAATAATGTTTCAACTGCATTTAAGTCACAATCTGGAAATGTATGTTGTTCTGGAAGCTTCCTGGTGACAGCCAGAGAAACCAGAATTCCAGCTTTCTCATTACTAATTTATGACAGAAATAATGCAGTTTTGGGGGAAATGTTTTAAAGTGTTAGATTATTACTCCTTCTTTGTGGAAAAAAAGCAACTATGGACTAACCAAATGCTGTGTCTGGATCGTGTATATTTAATCATAATTTATTCTAATGACAAACGACAGCTTCTACAGGCATGCCCTTTGCTAGGGGCCCTCACATCACACTTCAGCTGCAAGCAGCCGGAGAAAGGAGAATTACCCCTGCTGTCAGCTCAGACAACTGAGGTCCAGGTAGGTGGCTCATCCAAGTCAGTGGGGGCAACACATGGCCATGAACAGACAGGAGAAAATAAGACAGTGCAACCTTATAACAAACGCCACACGTGACACGGCTGAAAAACGCAGGTGCGACAAGCAGTATGTGGCCTTTTCCTTATTACTTCAGGAATGCCTGTCAAGCTGCACCCACACACACTGGCATGTCACACAGCCACTGACAAGAGCAGACATGGGTGGGCTCGCTGGGCACCGCAGCCTCCCTGTGAGTGAGCTCAGACAGTGTTTCACAGCCTGCTTGCCCACACACGCCCTCATGGGCACACATTTAGGAACACTCACAAGGAGAGGGTGGGCCTCCTCCCGCTGCCCGAGCTCACCTGCTCCATGGGGCACAGATGCCCTTATTTCCCCAGCTCCTCCCATGTGCATGCATTTAGGACACTCCCAAGTGTTTGCCATGCCAACAAGGCTGCAAGGGACACCCTACGTGTGTGTGCACAAGCTCCTCTGCGGAGCGGGTTTCTGTAGGGCAGGGAGCTTGCAGGAAGACATAAGCCCCAGTGCTAACTGGTAACAGGTAAGTGCCCTCTGGAGGGGCTGCCCTAAGGCCCCACAGTCCTGAGAACCCTGTGCCCCCACATTCCAGCTGGGTCGCACTTAGCATTGACCGTCTGTCGATCTGAATAAAGGGCACCTTGAAGACCAGTGGTTGCCGGGGCTGGGGGAGGGAGGGCTGAACAGAGAACAGAGGGTTTCCGGGGCAGTGAACCCTCTTCACGAGCTGTAGTGGTGGGCAGTGTTAGCATACATTTACCCAAACCCGCAGACGCACGGCACCGAGCGTAAGCCCTCAGTGAGCTGTGGACTCCGGGTAAGGACGACAGGCCCAGGCAGGCTCATGGACTGTAACAAACGCACCACGCCAGGAGGGCTGGTGGGGGAGGGGCCGCGGGTGTGTAGGGTACCTGGAAAATTCTGTACTTTCCACTCAGTTGTGCAGTGAACCTAAAACTGTTCTAAAAATAAAGTTTATCAATAAAATAGTGCCTTGCTTTAATGGGCAATTTTAGTTGCTAATAAGGCTAAGAGGTATGTGCGTATGAGTTTATCGTTTATTTCTATTTCTTTTTCTGTGAGCTGCCTATTCGTGTCCTTTGAGCATCTTCTGTTGGGTTGGTTATCTTTTTCTTAGTTTAATGAGAAATCTCTGTATTTAGGAACATGAATTTTAGTCATATATACAGGAAACGTTTTCCCAGTTTTTCCTCTAAAATATTTCATACACATATTTAGATGTAAAAAGTTATTAAGCTGTATCATTTTATTTATCATGGTAACTTCTGGGTTTGTGGCATGCTTGGAGAGGCTTTCTCCACTGCAAAGTAATAAAACCATTCTACGGCCTTTTATCTCAGAGGTTTATAGTTTCATTTGATGTTGAAATTCCCGTCCATCTGGAGGGTTTAAAATAGGAGAGGGGGTCTGAGAGCCAGCTCTGTGTTTCCCCAGTGCGGCCCATTCATTTCCCCATTCTTTGGTGAATGATCCATTTAGCCCAGTGAATTGAAATGTCACCTCAATCAAATAAGAATTTTTCCTGAGTCCTCGAGGACTCTCTAAGTTCACTGAATACATTTCTTAAGGTAATGTTTCTTTTACTTAGCAGGTAACCAGTGAACACAGCTAAAGGGTTAAAAAATGGCTAGTTGAATTTTCTTGCTAATCTTGTCTTTCTAAGCAAACCTAGAAGGAATTTTCTTTCCCTTTCCCTTTTTTTTCCTTTTTTGAGACATAATCTTGCTCTGTTGCCCAGGCTGGAGTACAGTGGTGAGATCTTGGCTCAATGAAGCGTGAACCTCTTGGGCTCAAGTCAGGCTCCTGCCTCAGCCTTTAGAGTACTTGGGACTATAGGTGCGCACCACCACACCCAGTTAATTTTATTTATTTATTTATTTTGGTAGGAACAGGGTCTTACTTTGTTGCTCAGGCTGGCCTGGAACTCCTGAACTCAAATGATCCTCCAACCTCAGCCTCTCAAAGTGTTGGCATTACAAGAGTGAGCCATCATGCCTAGCTGGCAGGAATTTTCTTTTAGCACATGGCCACAGACAAGAAGCCTTCTTTGACTTCGGCACTGGAAGTCAGCTGAGCTGCACCTGAAAGGCATCTTTTCTGCACTGCGTAGCCCCCTAAGCGACTTACCTCTACATCATGAGTCTCCACACTGATGATGAAGACTTGACCTCCAGAAGCTGCCCACAACGTGTCTTCCATCATGAGTAGACTTCTAACGGGCAGGACACCTAATTTTATCACTTTTTGAGGTTCTGAATCCCAGGATCCATCTTAAAAGAAAAGACGTAATTTCATTCAAGTTCAGTATTCTGTACACAGGAATAGGAAAATGGGATCACAGATCATTTTAAATAACAGACAACCAGAAGAGCACATGTAGTGTGAACTCTTGTGCCTGATCCTGTGTGTGGGGGGATCCACAAGCTGCCAGCCACACCAATCAGGCCATGGAGCCTGGCAGGAAGCACAGACGGCTGTGGCATGCACAGCTCGGGCCCCCCACCTATCCCCTTCACGTGTGTCCCAGAAAAACTACTCATTCACCCTGAATCTCAGCTTCCTTACTGTATGATGAAGACCATTCCACCACTAGCCTCAAAGGTTTCAAAAATTATAAATGAAATAATGTGTGTAAAAAGCTCAGCACAGTACTCAACACACAGCTGTTCAATAAATACTTCTATTTACAATAACAGTACATAAGACGGTGCCATCGTCATGGAAAGGAACTGCACGCAAAGGAACTGGGCGGATGCTGCACTCCCCATTAGCTCTTTCCATTCTAACACGTGCCTTGCTATCTACGGTATCATGAGGAGAGACCACATCTTCACAGAATGCTTTAAAAAGTCAAAATTCAGGTAAAAGGAATTCCTTTCTTTTGATAAATTTGTTCCCTTTCTTGAAGCCTAGGGAGTCATAAAACATTTTGGTTCGAAAACATTTTCACAGATCTACTGGTGAGGTCTTTCACACTTTATATCAAGTATGAGTCATTAGCTTGAATACCAATAAAAAGTATTTGAAACAAGATTTACCATAAATTTTTAAAGTGACTAATGTAATTATCCCGTAAATAATTGAAATGAATTCTTCAATTCTCCATCTAACCATTAAGGCATCGACCTTAAAAATGTAACTAAATTATTAATGCATCGATGCCTTCGACTTCCCAATCAAATAAACACGCTTCACTCAGTCAGGAGGACACGGCCCCAGTTCTTATCTCTTTTTTCTGGATTTCAAGCACTGAACCTTTGAATACAAAACAAGTGTCTGAAGCTGAGGTGTGCAGTCACTAAAGGCAACTATCCAAGCTTTGGCTTTTGTGGCATACTTTCAGTTATAATTCAACTTGAATGGACATGCTTTAATGTTGCAATTAGGCTAAACAGTGTTGTTGGGTGATGATGAGCCCCAGTGACTGTGAGCCTGCTTTTCACGTATAATATGTGCACAGGGCCCAGTGTGCATGGGCCTCCCCATCTGGTACGCACAGCCCTTTAAAGCAGTGCCACCTCCAGAACTACGTGGACTCAGTGCAGAGCTACAATTTTCTCTGACATTCACATGCTCTGAAGGGCACGGAGTGGCACAAGAATGCAGGGTTTTGAATCCTTGAATCCTAGGTCAGAGCTTCTATCCACCACCTGCTGCACTTGAATCCTGGCTGTCCAGTGTGACGTGGCAGCGTCCGACAGATAGCACAGTTCCTTTAAAACAAGAACTCGAAGATCAGTGACAGGATGGCCTACTTCAGATGTTTCGCTTGGCTAAGGTTTAACTTCCAGTAACTGACCTCTGTTCTCTAAGCACCTGAGCGGGTCTTTCCGCAGGGTGCCGCGTGCACTTGTCTTTCTTGGGATGACGTCCTCCTGCATGCCTGTCTCAGGCCAGAGCTCTCAGCAGGCTGCCCACACCACAGCCAGACACAGGCACATGCTAATGACGTTCTGAACTAACACTTAAACATCTGGAAATTGCCACAGAATTTCACATTCTTAAGTGCCTTGAAAGTCAGGGCCGGGCAACAGTGAGGAGCCAGGAAGCAGCCTCCTCGCTCTGCACAGGCCCTCGCTCTGCACAGGCCCTCTGCACAGGGGTCACGCCTCCAGCCAGCCACATTCCCCACCAGCAAGAACGAAGCGGCAGGCTATGCGCTTGTGCGCAGGCCACCTCCCAGACAGAACGCCCGCCAGCGCTCCGTGACAAAGATGCGAAGAGGCACATTCAGTCCAACTCAGTTACAGATCACGTTACACATGAGGCGAAAACACAGCCCAGCACAGGCTGCACAGTGGACAGGACAGCAACGCAGCCAAGTGAGAGCCTCAAGACGTGCTCATGAGGAAACCCAGGAAAAGCATGGGGGACATAAGCATAAAATACATTTTATGGAATCGAAATGTAACTTCTATTGCATTTAACAGAAACTAGAAAACAGAAAAAACTCCAGATGATATGAAAAAGTCTATCAACACACATTCCTCCATGAAGCCTCATGAAAGACTGAAGAGTGCAGCGTGGCAGAAACACGAGCGGCAGCAGGGAAGCAGCTGCGGAGGGCCCCCCACCCCGGAGCAGGGAGGGGACAAGAGTCAGCCAAGCAGGCTGGCAGAGGTTATAACAACAGGTAAATGACAAAGCAGGACTGGAATGGGAGAGGCCAGCCCCGAAGACCCTCAGCTGTCCGTGGATAACTGAAATCATGAGGCCGGGTGAAGAGGAGGGTGCAGACCGGAAGGCAGGCTGGGGCACCCACCAGATGAGAGGGAGGCAACCAGGGCCCCGCCAAGGAGCCAGGGGTCAGCAGGTCAGAGTCCAGATGGCTGAGGGGCAAGACAAGAGTGGCTCCTGTGCCTACTCCACCTAGTGGGGTGAGAAAGACCAGGCCTTCTTGGTGCAAGTGTGCACACAGGAGGAGGGGCCGTCTCTGTGGAGCAGGCTGAGAGAGCCCCCCCAACGAGGAGGTATCAAAGTCCAAGGGCTCAGCCCAGGCTCAGGGAGGGGCTGGCGCAGATCCTAAGGAGGGAGGAACTCCAATGGCAGCAGGGAGCAGGATGCTCAGGGCAGAGACAACCGGGGTGGCTGGAGGGCGAAGTGCCTGTGGGCAAGGAACAAGGACTGGAATTTTATTCTAAGGACACTGGGGACTCACCAGACAATTGTAAGCCGGGGGATTTACAGTTTATAAATCTCAATAACAAATGTTTGGAAAATGAATGGGTAGAAATGCAAGAAGGAATGGGAAGCTAGGCTGCCATCCAGGCGGGAGCTGGGCTGCTTGGACCAGGGTGGTGATGATGGGAGTGAGCTGGGACATGGTCTCGAGGTACAAGAATGAATGACGGATGGTCCGAGGGACAGTCGTGGAGGAGGGAAGAGGACAGGACTGGCCCAGGCTGGCTCCGGGCCATGGGGAGGGAAGCACCGCGTGTTTCACTCTGGGAATGGCAGTATGAGAATGGCGGGGCTCCAGGCTGGGGCTCGGCACCCCTGCACCCAGGAGAGCAGCCTCAGCCAGCACCAAGGAAGCTGGAAGGAAAGCCCCATAACCAGAGCTTCCACAGGAAGAGCCTGCAAAGCAGGATACCACAAATGTGGCAGTGGCTGGAGAGAGAACGGCAGCCTGACCACCCCCAGCAGTTGCAGGGACCGGGCGGGGTCGGCCAGGGAGCACCTCGTCCATGGCACCCAGTGGAACACAATGGAGTCCTTAGCCCTGCGGTCAAGAGGACATGAGGGACTAAGGGAGCAGCACCTGGGCAGAGAGCGCTAGCCCGAGTCCAAGAGGCCCTGACTGGCAGACGGGCTGCTGCCGGTCAGTGCAGGACACACTGAGGCCCCCATCCAAGGGGGAGAAACAGCGAAGCCGAGAGGTGGAAGGAGACAGGGAGAGCGACTTCTGAAACGACATCTGTGTATTCAACAAACACCTTCTGGGGAAGAAGCAACAGACACAGGCCTTGGGCCAGGGTGACGAGCGTAGGGGAGGGAGGCTAAACCACATGCAGGGGCCAAGCGATCCCCGAGGACCGGCCAGGAGGCCGTGAGACCCGCCTCACCTGGGGCCCTGGTGTAGCTGGCGACCGCCCCGTTGACCAGGCCGGCGTACAGGCTCTGAGACGTGCAAGCCAGGCTCATGACTGTGGACTTCTCAGGAGTGAAAAAGTGCTGAAGTCTCACTTTCTTGGAGCCTTGACTGCTTTTATAAATGGAAATGCTTTAAGAGAAAAATACAAGCTAATAAATATATTTGCTCATCGGGAGAAGAATGAGGGTGTCTATTAACATAAACGCAAAACATTTCAATTCTTCCCTCTTGCCTGTCCTCATCCATCCCTGGAAACACTTTTTAAAAATTTGCAACATCCTTGATTTCTTTATTTTTAAAAGGGAAATTCTGGGATGTATAAAAAAAGTTAGTTCTTTCTATAAATATTGTAACTTCACATCAGGAAAATCATTTTAACTCTCCTTTAAATGGTGTCAACAATTCAATATGATCATAACATAGAATATGGTGATGGTTTTATCCCAAAATATAAGGGGATGTGCTTTTAAAAAGCATGAATAAAAATGAGACACTTCAGTGGCAAACAGCAAAACTTTCTCCTTTAAAGAAATACCCTTCTCTTTAAGACTTTCCCAGAAAAATGTCCAGGAAATTCACCAGTTATTTCAAAGTGCAATGACCCCCAAAATTTCCCCTGGTATCCCCTAATTCCTACACGGGCTGCTCCTGAGTCAAAGTCAAGGACTCTTTCCAGGACAGGCTCCCCGCCATGCCCTCCACGGGCAGAGCTGGCTGATTCTCTGTAACGTGTTGAGTGCCACCCACCTTCCCTCCTGCAGGACAGGCTCCCCACCATGCCCTCCACGGGCACAGCTGGCTGATTCTCTGTAACGTGTTGAGTGCTACCCACCTTCCCTCCTCTGTCCCTACACAGATTGTTGGGACATCAGAAGCTCTTGTGGCCGAGGTCTCAGGGTCCAGGGGTGCCCTGGGTTCTCCGCGCTTCTCCTCAATGGGAATGTACAGCATGCACAGGATTCGAGATTCGACATTGAAGCATTCGATGACTTTGGGGGTGGAATTTTGAAACGAGACGATGGCAATCTGACCCATTTGATGGGTACAACTTCCAATCTGAACCAGAGAATTAGGAGAAAAAAAGAAAATGGGCGTGTGGAGGGTTCCATAATGCGCTGGAATCTGACACTTACAGACCATGACAAGCTTCGATTTTATTTTTTTTATTGAGACAGAGTTTCGCTCTTGTTACCCAGGCTGGAGTGCAATGGCGCGATCCCGGCTCACCGCAACCTCTGCCTCCTGGGTTCAGGCAATTCTCCTGCCTCAGCCTCCCGAGTAGCTGGGATTACAGGCACGCGCCACCATGCCCAGCTAATTTTTTTCTATCTTTAGTAGAGACGGGGTTTCACCATGTTGACCAGGATGGTCTCGATCTCTTGACCTCGTGATCCACCCGCCTCGGCCTCCCAAAGTGCTGGGATTACAGGCGTGAGCCACTGTGCCTGGCCAATCTTCAATTTTCATATGAGAATCAACACACTTAGAAAAATCCAAAAATGCTTAAACAATTACTTCCAGAGGCCCCTTTTCTTCTCAACATATTTAACCAGGGTTTTCAAAAAATTTTAAAGCAAGAGCATAACTTTAATTTTTACAAAGTCACATTTCCATACTTTAAAAATCATGTACTCGGCTGGGAGCGGTGGCTCACGCCTGTAATCCCAGCACTTTGGGAGGCTGAGGCGGGTGGATCACGAGATCAAGAGATCGAGACCATCCTGGTCAACATGGTGAAACCCCATCTCTACTAAAAATACAAAAATTATCTGGGCATGGTGGTGCGTGCCTGTAATCCCAGCTACTCAGGAGACTAAGGCAGGAGAATTGCCTGAACCCAGAAGGCGGAGGTTGCGGTGAGCCGAGATCACGCCATTGCACTCCAGCCTGGGTAACAAGAGCGAAACTCCGTCTCAAAAAAAGAAAGAATGATGTAGTCATCACAATACAAAGGTCAAGGCCTATCCATTCTCAATTTAAAGTTCTAAGAAGCAGATTATCATCTACTTTAATAACACTAATGTTTAATGAGCTTGGCTGAGAAAATAAACCTTTCAGATGTGAAAATCATCAATAAGGATATATCCCAAGGTAGACCGTTTGAACCCAACATGTGGTAGGTTGCAGAATTCTTTTTTTTTTTTTTGAGATGAAGTCTCGCTGTTGCCCAGGCTGGAATGCAGTGGTTCAATCTCAGCTTGCTGCAACCTTGGCCTCCCAGGTTCAAGTGATTCTCTGGCCTGAGCCTCCCAAGTTGCTGGCACTACTGGGACTACAGGTTCATGTCACCGTGCCAGCTAATTTTTGTATTTTTAGCAGAGATGGGGATTCAATGTGTTGTCCAGGCTGGTTTTAAATCCACCCGCCTCAGCCTCCCAAAGTGCTGGGATTACAGGCATGACCCACCTGACCTTGTGATCCGCCTGCCTCAGCCTCCCAAAGTGCTGGGATTATAGGTGTGAGCCACCGCACCCAGCTGCGAAATTTCTAAAGTAGCATTGCTGCAAGTGTGTACGCGAACCTCCTGTGTGTTTGAATCTCAACAATGAGAACACATAGCAGTTTCCCAATTTAAACTTAAATTTATTTTTTAAGTGGGAAAGGTCTGATCCCTGTGAACAGAAAGCACTACCTAATTTAGGGTGGTGTTTTTACTGCTTCTTTTTCTTTTCCACCAACTTTGAGAATGTTGTGAAGTTCTCCTTATCTTTCCTGTATGTATTCCATGCTACACACAGACATCCTACTTGATGCTGTCAGGGAAGAATGCCAGTCCCAAGCCCCTGCACTGCCTACAGGGCTGGGCTGTGACCAGGTGAGGGGATGAAGCTTCAGAGATGACAGGTCTGCCTGCTAGATGGAAAACAGGTCTCCTAAAAGTGGAAACCCCCAAGGGAATTACAGCTACTCCTCCATTCACAGGTCTGTACGAACGAAATACCAGCTAATTGGGTTGTTCCATTTCTGACACTCAACGAGGAACACGGACCAAGCAGGATCCGTGGCTGTGAGAAGTGAGAGGCATGACCTGTTGCACAGGACACCTGGGAGGAAAGGATGAGGGTTTGGAAAAGCACAGTGGACCCCCGGAGGGCAAGTCTGAGGCTGCAGGGAGGGAACACAGGAAACCAGGGACGGGAGAGCCTCGGACCACACAGCTCGACTCGTACCGCAATGGCACCCTAATTTCAGATGCAATATTTCATTTGGAACAAATTAATTTTAATTGCTAAGTTTCCACTGCAAAAAGCCAGTCTTGGGAAAGAAATCATGCAGTGTTGCCACCAAAATGGAAAAAAGTATTAAAATTATTCTCATATTAGTTTATTGTCTTTGGACTGAACTTTATCCGGTAAATGTTTTAGATGAAAAAGAAACAAATATTTGCATTCCTAAGAACTCGAAATCTTTTCCAGCTCCCTTTCAAGAAGGGTTCCTGTCTGTGTACACTCTGGGCTAAGCCACCAGCAGCTCTCCACTGAGCAAGGCGCATCGTGGTCTCTCATCACACTGCCACGAGTGTTGATTCTCTGTGAACCCGCACTGAAAACAAGCAGACACATCTTACCCACAGGAAACCATGCGCCGTGGAAAATGGATCCGGCTGGCTTTCATTGCTTAGGTAAGGTTCAGGATTATAAGCAGCACATTCGATCTAAAATGGAATGAAATTAAATGTTCACATATAAAGCAGAGCTAAGAGGCTCTTAGACTATAACGTCTTAAATGGATGACTTACTTCCAGTGCATACCCACGGAAATTACAGGTTCATTACCCATCAAGGATTAAAATAGGAGGATAAAAGTGTAAAAGTAAAAGTCTCAGAAGTTAGCTTTTTAGAAGCGAACACCTAAGCAGATTCAACCTTTGGTATCTCACTCTTCAGATGCCATCAGCACGCAGAAATCCAGGGGCACATCAGATGGGAGAGCCGGGCCCGGAGGCATCGAGCGCAGCCTATGAGAACGCAGCAGCGAGAAAGCCCGAGCCTCTTCCCTTCCCTGGCCCACCGGGGTCTCTCCCAGGGGAGTCCTGTGCGCTGTCTGAGACTCCCAATGGGAGCGGGTGGGGAGCTGCTAGGAAACCCAGCCAGAGACCAGGCTGAGAAGCAGTATCTTTATTTCTTAAAGAATAAGATATCGCCGAAGTCACTGAACGCCCTGGCCTGTTGTGCCTGAGTCAGCGACACCGGGAACATTAACGAGATGCCACCCTGGAGGTGGAGTCTGCCCAGGCAGAGAGCGGGATGGTGCCTCAAGCAGACATGAGACCTGGAGTTGGCCAAGCATAGGCAAAGCAGAGCTACAAATGTGAAACACGCGCCCCCGTTTAACTAGCAAGGCCTCCGATGCTGTGGAGCTGTTGGAATATCCCAGGGTCCTAGCCCAGGACCGGGCTTCAGAGACAATGGCTGGGTTTTTTAGGTTTTAAACAACAGTGATCTTATTTCCAAATAAATCCGCTCTCGAGAAGCAGTGACTGTGGTTAGCCTGGGAAGACCACGTTCTGCCCACGCCCCTTAAGCATCACCTCCCAACTGGCCCAGAGCCTCGAGGTGCACCCCACGTGGGCTGGGCCCCGCCTTGCCTCCCTCTACCTTGAACTCCTGCTGCTTGGCCACCATCACGGGCATGTGTCCGACAAGGAGAGGATGCTTCTCCTTTTTAATGTGATTCCCGTCATCTTCCACACAGAACCAGCCCATGTGGTTCTCCTCTTCTGTGATTATATTCAGAAAGAAATGAGCGAGAATGTAGTTAATTCACATGCAACTCCTGCAGCTCCACGGGCCACAGCAGGGGACGTTCCTAGCATTCTGTTTGTTTGGGACCAGACAACTCCATGTTTTACTTCTGGAAAACAGTACGCTCTCCTCTTACAGCACACACTGTGTGTTTATGGCATTATTTTAGGAGGCAGCATCGCTCCATCTAAACGGCAGGGACATCTTCCTGTTTGCGCCTCCTGTTTGCTGGACCCAAAGGCTGCGAAACTTTGCTGTGGAAACCACATAGGTCTACTTCCCTTCATCTTTCTCTACTTTTTTCCAAAGCAAAAGAGACGTTTAGATTCAGACACCAGAGATGTACTAAGAAACCTTAAAACATGGTATAATACTGAGATAAAAAAGCACAACGAAATGGAGAAATATTTTACCACCAAAACAAACCGTCAACCCGGGCATTAAGGAACAGGGGTTGGATCTGAAGATGGAAGGGGCTATCTGCATGTTCAGCTCATTCTCTTTAGAGAGTGGCTACTTCCTTGTTTGCTGAGTCACTCTGAACCTGACCTGACAAACCACTAAATTATTTAGCAAGAAAGAGAGGGGCTGTGTTTCTGCTTCCTTGTCAGGAAGGCTTTCCCTTCCAGACAAGGCCCTTCCACGGATCAGAGCTCCCTGGGGCAACGGCATTATCCACGCTCTGCATTTCCCTTCTCTATTTTGTACTCAGTTAACATTTCAGATTATCTACCGCAGAAAGAGAATTTTACACACACCTGACAGCCCAGGATGTTCTGAGTAGCAAGTCTGAGGCGTGTGTATAAGGACGTTACACAGAGAGCAAAAAATAATCAAGGCTGCAGACATGGGAACAAGGAAATCAGTCACATCTACAGGAAAACCACAGGGTTTATCTTTGGTGCTGGGAGGATCCTTAGTGACCCCTCAGCCCAGCCCTGTGTTTTGCTTCTCAGTGAGGAGTGAGCAGACGGGCCAAGAGGAACAATGACTTCCCTGGCATTTGGAGGCCACTGCCCGCCACCTGCCTCGAGCATCTGGTTCACGGCCAGGCTCCAGGGACTCCCTCTGTGCTCAGCTGCTGCAACTGGTACCAGAAGCACCATGGCCTTGTTCCTACAACCCCTCCGTTTTAATATGAACGTCTTAAAAATTGCTCGTGCTAGGGTTAATTTTCCCTTCGGGTCAATGGATGGATCCACTGCTGTTTCCCTCTCAACCCTGACCTCACCCTTGCAGGCAGGAATTCATCATCAGGCAGCATGCCTCATTCAGCCTCAGTCACCAGGCCTTACCCAGGGCAAGCTTGGCCATCTGTAAGCTGTTGACCCAGGACTCCTTGATGGCAGGGGTAAACGTATTGAACACAGCTGTAAAGAAGGTCGGTCGCCCAGATCTGCCAGAAACAACAGAGAGGCATTCATTTCCAAAAATGTGCTCCATCCTGTGAGGTCAAGTTACATAGTCTGCCTGCCTTATGTAATCAGCAAGCCAAAAAACATGTATGTCATGACAAAGAACCATTTTTTTTCCCCCAGCACTGACCAAGAAGGTCTCGTTTTAAAGCTACTACTAACTTGTCGTGCTTCCCCGGGAGCTGTAACTGAATTCTGCAGCAGTCCGCAGCTCTGATTTCATCTTCTTTCTTCAAAATGAGCCTTTGTAAACCTGATGTCCAATCATGGGCTACTGACTGGTTTAAGTTCTACAGAGGAAATAAATACGCACATTTCAAACATGTTTAAAAGTAAGAATAAAAAAGTTCTAACATGAGAAATTCAGACCAAATAAAACCGCGGGTTATGAAAAGGAAACCTTTGGGAGTCGGACCATACCGGGGGAGGGCCGAGCCACTCTTACGACAGAACTGATATTCATGTCTATTTGCAAACTGAAAAAAAGTTACGGTTAAATACTTTCACCTTCTCTAGCACAAGAGAAAATGTATAATCAGATTAATTTTTTTTTTTCAGACGGAGTTTTGCTCTTGTTACCCAGGCTGGAGTGCAAGGGCGCGATCTCGGCTCACCGCAGCCTCCGCCTCCTGGGTTCAGGCAATTCTCCTGCCTCAGCCTCCCGAGTAGATGGGATTACAGGCACGCGCCACCGTGCCCAGCTAATTTTTTGTATTTTTAGTAGAGACGAGGTTTCACCATGTTGACCAGGATGGTCTTGATCTCTTGACCTCGTGATCCACCCGCCTCGGCCTCCCAAAGTGCTAGGATTACAGGCTTGAGCCACCGTGCCTGGCCTCAGATTAAAGTCAAAAAGAATTCTCACTTGTGGTAGAACCTGGAGATATAATAAAATGCTCACAATGACTTAGAAGTGAAGACAGAATCTGAAATCAAATCGCTTCAACTGTTACCTGATAGTTTCCTTTAAGGGTTCCTACCAGCTGAGTGATTTGACCGATGACATTTAAGTCATGTAACAAGTTTTGCAAATCTTGATACAGTTGTCCCGGCCCCATATAAACTTTGTCTACAAAATAAGAAGAAGAAAAAAGAATACAAATGTAAACCCGTGTTTACTTTAAAACTTGAGGGAAGAAAACACTAAAATAACAGTTAAATAATTTTTAAGTTGAGGGGTGAATCTAACTTTTCCAAGCATTCAGTGGTTTTTCCTTTTCTAAGATTTATTTAGAAATAATTTCGGGTAGAAAAGTTGCAAAGAGCTGCCTCCTGAGTGCCGGGGCCTGGCTTCCCCGAGGCTAACATCGGACATAAGCATAGTATGACTGTCAAACCCAGGACACCACATTGATGGAGCCTCTAACTGATCCAGAGACCTTCTTCAAACCTCCCTGCCTTCACTCCAACGTCACTTTCTAGTCCCCGATGCGGCCCAGGGCCTCGCACTTGCATTCTGTGGTCACATCCCCGAAATCTCCTCCAGTCTGGGAGTTTCTCAATCTTCCTCCTTCGCGATCCTGACATTTTTGGAGGATGCTGGTGAGTTACAGAATGTCTCACAATTTGGGTTTGACTGATGCTTTGTACCTTTCATAGTTTTTAAACACTTGACATAACAGCTATTAGTCAGAGGCACCTAGAAATGACATTTAATCGGAACCACATCTCCAATAGCGGGTCATCCACCATCAAAAAGAGTTCCCCAGTGATCTCTCCTAACTTCTTTTTTACGGGAATAGAAACGGTTTGTCTTCAGTGACTTGGGTTAGGGAAACAACGCGTTTCGTGAGGTCTCCAGTGCCCAAGTGAGAACTGCTCTGTTCCTCACAGAGTGCTTTCTGCGTGCTACAGCAGGTGATGTTCAAATACTTTTCACCAAATCCCACAGGCACAGAGGACAGATTCCCCCATCCCCCGATTTGCCTGATGACCGGTAAGAAGGGTTTGATCTCAGAATTAGCCTGAGAGCCTATACTTTAAAGCAAGATATAATAATACCCTCCTTACTTTCCACTTCTCATAGAAATTCATTGTCTAAGGTCAAACAACCAGGAAGAGAAGGAGCCAAAATTCAAACACGGGTGGAAGAAATTCATTTAAGCTGAGTAAGGTGCCTTGTGTTCCGGCAGGACAGGCTTCGTGGCCATGGTCTATGCAGTTGCCTGGGCCTGAGCTTACAGGGCCCAGAACTTGGTCTCAGGCTCTGATGTGGACATCCTGAAATTCTTAATAATTTTGGGAAAGGACTCTGCATTTTCCTTTTATGCTATGTCCTACAAATTATGTAGCTTGTTCTCTTAGTATGTATAACACCTATAATACATGTATGTCAAAACTGAAAGAGCCTATATAATTCCAATAAAAATATTTCAGATACATTTATATAAAATATTTACTATATGACTGAAGAGTAGCATAACCCTTTATAATTTTGCAGGCACTTTATATTAAGACATGATTATGTGGTATTTATGCACATGGTAGGCCTGATTTTTATCAACTATCTAGACAAATTCAATTACTAAATACATTTGGGTTTTGTTTGTTTGTTTATTTGTCTTTTGAGATGGAGTCTCACTCTGTCTCCAGGCTGGAGTGCAGTGGCACCATCTTGACTCACTGCAACCTCTGCCTCTTGGGTTCAAGTGATCCTCCTGCCTCAGCTTCCCAAGTAGCTGGGACTACAGGCATACACCACCACGCCCAGCTAATTTTTTGTATTTTTAGTAGAGATAGGGTCTCACTATGTTGTTCAGGATGCTGTCGATCTCTTGATCTCATGATCCACCCACCTCAACCTCCCAAAGTGCTAGGATTACAGGCATGAGCCACCGCACCTGGCCTACTAACTGCACTTGAAGTATCATGAAATTTCATAAAAAGGGTAGCAAAGTGATCCAGTAGTTACCCATAGCAACTTTATTTATCCTTATAAAATGCTTATAATTTAAAATGTTTCGTGACACACATATTTGCTTTCATCCATAAACTCTGATGATAAACTCTAAAACACAACCTTGTAATACAAGTATAGGCTGGATGTGGTGGCTCCTGCCTGTAATACCAGCACTTCGGGAGGCCGAGGTGAGAGGATTACTAAAGGTCAGGAATTCAAGACCAGCCTGGGCAGCAGAGTTTAAAACAAAAACAAAAACAAAAACAAAAAATGGTTAGTCAGGCATTGTAGTGTGCACCTGTAGCCTGTAGTCCCAAATACTTGGGAGTCTGAGGTAGGAAGCTCACTTGAGCCAAGGAAGCCAAGGCTGCAATGAGCTATAATTGTGCAACTGCACTACGGCCTGGGCATCCAAACAAGATCTTGTGTCAAAATTAATAAATGAGTAAATAAAATGGTAAGTGCTATGTAAACTTTATTAATTAGTTATCTTCTTTTAAAAGTGATCTTAAAATATGACCTTCACAATTACCACCCAATCAAATTGTCCCTTCTATTTTTGGTCTGCAGCTCTATATATTTTCACACATGCATAGATGCATACAAATATCTCCCCAGTAAGCCTGAGGGAGAACTCCAGGGCACACAGAACAGCTCCATCACCCACAGAACAGCTCCATTACCCACAGAAAAGCTCCATCACCCACAACAGCTCCATCACCCACAGAACAGCTCCATCACCCACAGAGCAGCTCCATCACCACAGATCAGCTCCATCTCTCACAGAACAGCTCCATCAATCACAGAACAGCTCCATCACCCATAGAACAGCTCCATTACCCACAGAAAAGCTCCATCACCTACAGAGCAGCTCCATCACCCACAGAATAGCTCCATCACCACAGAACAGCTCCGTCTCTCACAGAACAGCTCCATCAATCACAGAACAGCTCCATCAATCACAGAACAGCTCCACCACCCACAGAACAGCTCCATCACCCACAGAGCAGATCCATCAACCACAGAACAGCTCCATCCCCCACAGAGCAGCTCCATCCCCCACAGAGCAGCTCCATCAGCCACAGAATAGCTCCATCACCACAGAACAGCTCCATCACCCAGAGCAGCTCCATCGTCCACAGAGCAGCTCCATCACCCACAAAACAGCTCCACCACTCTTCAGAAGAGCTCTGTCACCCACAGAACAGCTCCATCATCCACAGGGCAGCCCCAACACTCTACAGAACAGCTCCATCACTCTACAGAACAGCTCTGTCACCCACAGAATAGCTCCATCACTCACGGAACATCTCCATCACCCACGGAACAGCTCCATCACCCACAGAACAGCTCCATCATCCATGAAACATCTCCATCACCCACAGAACAGCTCCATCACCACAGAACAGCTCCATCACCCACGGAACAGCTCCATCACTCACGGAACAGCTCCATCACTGCACAGAACAGCTCCATCACCCACAGAACAGCTCCATCACCCATGGAGCAGCTCCATCACTCATGGAACAGCTCCATCACTGTACAGAACAGCTCCATCACCCACAGAACAGCTCCATCATCCATGAAACATCTCC
>CM052661.1:1298777-1334349 GCA_028533165.1 Leontopithecus rosalia | reverse complement strand
GAGTGCAGGGAGAGAGCGCGGGAGAGAGCGCGGGAGAGAGCGCGGGAGAGAGCGCGGGAGAGAGCGCGGGAGAGAGCGCGGGAGAGAGAGCGCGGGAGAGAGCGCAGGGAGAGAGCGCGGGGAGAGAGCGCGGGAGAGCCACACAGGGACTCCAGCAAACTCAGAGGTTTTCCATAAAGGCTTAAAAGGGAGCATCTCAGCACTCACTGATGACTCTGAGCAAAGGTGCTTGATTACCAGGAAAAGTATCCTACGTGGATAGAGATATTCTCTGGTGGTTTCATAAGAGTTAACGCTCTAATTCCTTCTTTATTCTTTTATGGTTACACTGTAACCATTTTAATATAATCAAATCATATCACTATACTCCATGACTAAAATATGAATCAAGCATACAGAAATTAAACAGAAGAAAACCCTGACATATATTTTTTCTTTTATCATAAATAGAACACATATGCAGAGAAACACAAAACACATATGCATAGTCTAGTGGAAACAGTCTGCATCTACATCTGTGTAGCTGCTGCCAAGGTCAAGGCTGTGACATCACCAGCATCCCCGCAGCCCCAGGTGCCCAGGAAATCCCACCCTCCAGAATCAACCATTATTGTCACTTGGTGATAATCACGCTTTGCTTTTCTTCAAGATATTGCTGTTAAAAATCAAAACGTGGGTAAGAATAACTGCAATGCTGGGTGTGACACATTAGACAGAGCACCTGACCTGCTGAGAGCCGGCCTGTGCCCAGGTTCTCTAGTTCCCTCTGACACCAGAGCATTCCACCCTCCAGGACAACATCCAGTGCATACAGAGAGGGAAGGAGGAACAACAATTCGGACACAGTAAGAGGAAAGAGGGGCTGTGCTCTGTGAATTAGACTGTGCCTCCAACTCAGAAAAAAAACAAATGCCCATGAATTCTTACCAACATTTCGATTCCTCCTCTATGAACGTAAAAATCTCCATTCCTACAGAGGAGGTTCAGAAGCTTAATTTCCACAGGGCTGATCAAAGAGTCCTTGGGGGCTATTTGAACCAAAATAAGTCCTTATTTCATCACCTTTGGCAAGTATCACTGAAAGTCTCACACTGACAATCTCACACTGACAACATGTCCATGGGAAATGAATTGTCACTCAATAACGCACTTTGCAAAAAAATTCAAGACCTCACATCCGTGGGAAAGGCAGGGGCATTATTTCAAGGAATCCTCCAGGGGTAAGCACAATTGAGTTACTTCTAAAGTATCCATTTTTATTCATCTTTAAAGTACACCACTTCTGTCAGTGTGAGAATTTTAAACCTACCTAAAACTGCACCAGAATCAAGTGTGTCCCGGCATTCTCCAGGAGCAGCCCGGGGGGTTCCAGAGCACAGTCAGCGTTAGACAAACACTGATTAGAAATGTGGAAAAGACTCAACAAGGACCATTATATTCACTCAGGGCTTTTACAAGGTCATTTCGCTTCTGCGATCTTGTCTCCCAGGGCAGGTGGGACAAGCATTAATTTCCCCAACTTGACACACTGTGTTGGCCAATGTGCAGGTGAGAGCTGGGTGCATTCAGCCATGCCTGAGGCCGCTTCACCGAAAAACTAACTTGCCAGGTGTTAGTGGAAAATCCCCTTTCGGGGGGGTTGTGGGGCAGTTAAACTTAGAAGCCATCCTGTGGTGATAAATGCCATTAGTCTCCACCCGGCGGGAAGCACCTCGTAACACTGGAGAAACGGGAGAGACAGCCTGCTCTGCATCCTCACAGTTCTAAGCACTCTCTCGAGCAGCCCACGCCTGGAGTTCTCTGGCCATGGCCTCCCATGGCCTCTCTCCATCAGCTCCTCTCCAACGCAGGGTGCAGTGGGCTTCAGTTCTGCACACGGAAAGCAGTTGGCCTGCGGCTGTCACCAGGTGTCAACAGCGAAGGCTGAGCCATGGATATGAGTCAAATGAACAGGGTTGTTTCTCTTACAAGGAGGAGTGCCATTAAAGACTTGGTTAATTTTTGGGCTTATTTTGTAGCTGCCACAAAGGAAGTGAGGATGAAGCGAAGCAACAATGAAAACCTGTCACTCCTGGGCAGTGCTGTGCGCCCAGCGCCCTGCAGCAGCGTAATGAACCTGAAGCTCCTCGCCTGACCCCTGAAGAGCCCTGCGGCAGCATACCACGGGCATCATTATTTTCATGCTCAACCCTATTGTATGGATGAGGAGGCCGAGGCATAGACAGAATGGGTAATTCCCAGATTTCAGAGAAGGTGGAGTTGGAGATCACGCTCAGGAGTCCGAGTGAGCTCTCGCCTACTGACCTGCACATCCTGGCTGCCTGGACCATTAAGGCCAGGTGAGGCGGGCGGGCAGGTACATCTGGCAGCTAGAAAATGGGGGTGACGAGCATGAAAAATAAGTCATATTTAGTGATGTGCTGGCGAATGTTTAACACCGGCTCTCCCTGGGAGGACGGGCTCCCGGCACATCCTGCTGGCCAAATTCCATGGTGTAAATACTCCAGTGTGACTTCAAGCTACCAAATGCTTTAGCAACTGACTCTCCGAACTCTGGAAAATCCAACACTTGACTCTTGCGCGACATAACAAATTGGCGCCGCGGTCACTTGCATTATTTTCCACGGCACCAGGAGGTTATAGTTAATTTTATATCAATTCTCTTATCGTCTACCTATATTTGAGGATGCTTTAGCTTCTTACGCATCCTCATCTAACTACAATATTCTATGCGTTGGAGAACGAGACTGACATGAAGCTATTATGAGTGAAAAGAACTGATAAGGTGCTCCTGATTGTCTTCATTTACAATAAAATGCATATACCCAACTTTATTATATGTAAACATTTACCAAAAACATATTTATAGAGAAGCAGGTAAAGAGAGAATTTAAACCATAAGAAAAAGAACTCTGGAATGATTCAGGAGGTTTAGGAAGAAATTGGACTTAGTTTCTAGTTTCACCATCAGCCCTGTTGAAAAAGTCAATAAACCTACACGTATCTAACTTCCACTAGCAGTGACTCAGTGACTTACACTGAGTCTTTTTTAAAATAAGCTTGCTTATTATAAGGGTTCCCTTGGTCACAGGACTAAGCTTTTGCACAAAAACCAGTTCAGTCGGAGTGACAGAATTAACAGTCATTCATGTGCCCTCAGACAAATGTAACATACAGTGATAAGACTATGATAGAGGATTCAAGGCATTCTTACCGTGAGCTGACTGTGGCACACATCAACACATCATTTAACATGAAGAGCCGGCGTTCTTTGGTTTTAACAATCTCTCCTCTGTCATTGTAAACTGTTTCTATCATATCATCCGATCGAATGAGGTATCGGTTTCCACTGCTGAGAAGCTGAGCATTCAGAGCACAACGCAGGGGCCACAGATGAGTTTACCCAAAAAAGAAAAAGATGAGGAAAACTCTTGTGTGAGTCTGAGGGTGACTTTTCCAAACGGAACGCTTTACAGACACCGTTCCTATGTTCACCGTGACTGCACCGACCACTCACCTCCTTCCTTACACACTTTCACCGCAGTTGGCCCTTCTGTGATTCACAACACTTACATTAACCAGAACGGTGAGGAATGGAAGGAATTATTTTGTAATTTTACTTTTCCCCAAGTAAACCTAATTAAGCAAACGTAATTAAATGACCATCTTAACTTCTTAAGGTAGGCCATGTTTTACTTCACTAAGCCAAACCAAAACCATCAGTTCTTCAGAAAGACGCTTTGTGTGAATCAAATCAGATTGAGGTGATGCAGGTCATACCACTTCTTTTTTTGTTTCTTTGTTTTGACACAGAGTCTCACTCTGTCACCCAGGCTACAGTGTAGTGGTATGATCTCAGCTCACTGCAGCCTCCCAGGACCTCCTGGGTTCAAGTGATTCTCCTGCCTCAGCCTCTCGGGACCACGGGTCCAAGCTACTTTGGACCACACCAGGCCAATTTGTTTCTTTTTGTATTTTTAGTAGAGACGGGGTTTCACTATGTGGTCAGGCTGGTCTGGAACTCCTGACCTCAAGTGATCCACCCACCTCAGCCTCCCAAAGGGCTGGGATTGCCTGCATGAGTCAGCACACCCAGCTAATCCTTCTATAACAATTCAGCCCACAAGAAAACAGAGTCCTCAGCCCTGGTGGTCTGTGCTGCCTTTTTATTCTAAATCTATGCTGCGGCTCAGCTTCGAGCAACTGGAGACGCCCGCGTCCCTGACTGTCCTTGCCAAGTGCTCGGGAAGGACGAGGCGTATGACATTCAGTGTGCTGCATCATCACTCCCCCCGGGCCTCTGCGCTTGCCTGTGCCCCGCGTGTATTTGGTTCGAGTGCTACAGGGAGCACGATTTTAAATACCATCAACCACGTCAAGAACATAACTGAACGCGATCTGCTGCTTATAAATGTTCCTACATAAATCATTTGAAGAACTGGGGAAAACGTGGCTTAACATGTATTACCATAGAGCTCGCACAGTTAAATTACTGAATGTTACTGTAACGTGGGAAACCACTCCTAATGACAAATAGCAACAACGAATGTCACGTATGACAACTTAACAAAGTTCATACAAATTACCATCTGCCCGTGAGCCCGGGCCTTAAACGAACATGGGAAAGCCCACATAAAATCAGAGTGCTGTGCCAGGCAACGAGTTACGTGGGCATAAAGCCGAATGTAGCCTCACAAATGAACTGCTCCCCTCTGTGTCCTGCATCTCTTTTCATAGTACATACAGCTTAGCCCACGCACACGTGAAGACAAAAGTGTTTGTTTTTTTTTTTTTTTTTGAGACAGGGTCTTGCCCTGTCACCCAGGCTGGCGTGCAGTTCAGTAACAGCTCACTGCAGCCTGAACCTCCCAAACTTAAGCAATCCTCAGGCCTCGGCCTCCCAAGTAGCTGAGACTATAGGCACATGCCACTGCGCCCATCTAATTTTTTTTTTTAAAGATATAGGGTCTTACTATCACACCCAGGCTGGTCTCAAACTCCTGGGCTCCAGCAACCTTCCCACCTCAGCCTCCCAAGTCCTGGGGCTACAGGTGTGAGCCACTGCCGCCAGCCTGTAAAGATCTTCAGCTTTAACTATTACTATCTGAAATTAAATACAAAATTTTGAAAGCGAGATTAAGCTAAAAGAGTTGCTCTTAACCTCTTGGGGGGTCCTGGATCCATTTGAGGGTCTAATGAAAGCATGAATTTCTTTCCTAAAAAAGTGCAGACAGGTTGTGAAGGTTTTACACGCAATTTCCGTGTTGATATGACTGCACCCACCCCAGTTAAAAATTCTGGGCCAAGAGTCACTCCCAACCACCCCAAAGATTAGTACTGCTGGGTAACGACGGCTGATTAGTACAAAGCAAAAATAATGTTGGAATAGAGTCGGAAAAGGCTCTCTCAACCTTGTTCAGGTATCTTTCATTTATGGCTTTTGCTATCTGCTTAATTTCACAGCGCTGATCAGCATCTCTTTTTCTTTCATTTAATTTCTCTGCTAGTGTTTCGAGCTCTGTCAAGGCCATCTGCAGAGGCAGCCTGTCGGGATGGCCTTTGGAGGTGTTCTTCAGCATGTCCTGCAAGCAACAGGGGAGAGGTGGGCAGTTACCAAGTGCACACTTCCAATGCAACGACAGTCGTGTCACCCACCAGCTGGCAACTGGAAAGGAGGCAGTGGCATCCGTCATCCTGGGGAAAAATAAAGTCAGTTCTTGGGAAGGGACGATGAGCTAAGTGAGTCACGACTTGGCTGAACATCTGAACAGCTTCCTTTGCAAAAACAAAATTAAGAAAAAACAGCACTGTACAATAAAGGACATGGTAAACATGCAGATGCCACAATCTCAGAAATGCTGCGCACTTGGAACGATGTTCGCGGTGCTGACAGACTGTCCTTCTCAAGCTGAGTCAGACAGGCGAACCCACGTGTAGATGGGCCCGGCTCCTTTCTTCAAAAGATCAGTCTCCCAATTTCCAATGTGCAGGAGTTCTGTGGTGCCAAACACTGCGCCCCTGGTGTCAACTCACAAAGCAGGATCGAGTCTCTCCCACACTGACAAAGGAACCTGACTGTAGGGCAGCAAAGACACAGCATGACACTACAATGGTGGATCCACATCACTAAACGTTTGTCCCACCGAATGCACAGTACAGGGGTGCACCCTCCTGTGACTGTGGCCACGTGACCAGACAGGCTCCTGGTTGTCACAGATGCACCCTGGCAAGGACGTGGGGGCAGGGGAGGCTGTGTGTGTTGGGGGAGGGGTAGATGGGAAATCTCTGTACTTCCCACTCAATTTTGCTGGGAACCTAAAATTTATCTTAAAAAGTAGCCTGTAAAAAAAGGGAGCTGAGCTACCTCTCTTCTCGTTCAGGTTTCAGATGAGGAGGTCAAAGGGAGCACACATGGCACAAGTCAACAACAGTCACCAAAAAATGACACACTGCTGCCAATCACCATATAAACTTAACAAAAGGACACTTTTGTCACCTTGATTTTATGCAGGGCCTTTTGTTGCCCAGCTTGCGTTCACGTTCGACATGCTGACGTTTGTTGATTGAAACACTTTCTCAGAATTAAATGTGGTTCTGCACTGAGAACACATGGACACAGGAAGGGGAAGATCACACACTGGGGTCTGTCAGGCGGTGGGAGGGCGGGGCAGGGAGAGCATTAAGACAAATGCCTAATTAATTCATGCTGGGCTGGTAGGTGCGGCAAACCACCATGGCACAAGTATACCAATGTAACGGACCTGCATGTTCTGCACGGGTATCCCAGAACTGACAGTAACAAAAATAAAATGTGGTTCTGCATCTTGCCCACACACGTTTATAGGAATATCAGCAGTCACGGAATTCAACAGTGTGCACACCTTTTTAAAACCGTGTTTTAGATCTAGAAAGCAAGCTGCATAAATGATCGAATGTTTCGTTTGTAGTGAGTATAAACTATTCCATACATTTGTTTTCCTGTGAGTCACAACGAATTCTATCAAGACAAAAAAGAACAATCTTAACACTAGTTCTGCACCAAAACCACGCACTGGTGGTGGCACAGCATGCCACGGTGAGAGTGGCCGGCACACAGTGGAATCCAGCATGCCACGGGGCCACTAAGCACAGCTGGTGATGTTCAATGAGCTGGCAGCCTCCACGAGGGCACCCACTGGGGACTTGGCATGCAATGATCAGAGCAGCTGACACAGGGTGAAGTCCAGCATGCCACAGGTCCGCTGAGCACAGCTGGGAGCATCCACCAGACTAGCAGCCTCCAGGAGGGCACCCACGGAAAAGCAAAGTTAAGTTTCTCACTGCTGTTCTTACCAGAAATTGTTACTTATCTTTGCACAACAACAGAGAGAAAAACGAAGCTGGGATAAAGTAAGACAAATGTCCAGGGCCAATGGATGTTTCTGGATCCAGGGGAGAAAGTAACAGACCCAACAAAGCCAGGGTGAGCCGGCTTCACTGCCTGAGCCAGGGACAACTGCGGCTTCACTGCGCCCGTCTTAGAAGCTCTGGGACCGCTAACCAGGAAAAAAGCAGGCAGGACCAAAGAGCAGAGACCAGGAGAGCCGCTGGGAGGAAAGGGACAGAGGGTGTCCAGGCCCCTCCACACTGTCTCTCCATCCACCCGTGCCCAGCACATGGACCACAGCAGAAGGCAGGAGGGAGGGTGTGTGCTTGCACCTGCTGACTCTTCCGCAGTCCGTCTCCTCGCCCAATCCCAGGTCCCCTGAGCACCCACACTTGAGGGAGGGCCCCTCAGGCACATCCAAGTAATTATTCCAGACGCAGACACCAGCTTGTCTCCAACTCGAACTGAGCTTCTTCCAAAGGGACCCACCCTGCTCCCCTCCAAGGACACTCTAGGATACACCAGCCTTTCATTGAATGTGAGCAATAAATGTCCCTGAGGGAAAACTGCTCAGCATATCTAGGAAGAAGCCCATTTGCTGCTTCAGGGCAACGTACCCGTGTGAGAAATTCTAAGGAGGGCCTCTCAAGGCAAGGACGGAGGGGAAGGAAATGGCTGTGTGCAAACTGACCTGGGTGACTCTCGCTCCCGATCCGGAAGAGCACATTCAATCTTTTTCAATGCAAGTCTTTTTTACACCCAAGTTCTAGAGTTCATTATACAACTGGAATTTGGAGTGTAAGAATGTTCTTCCTCAGAGAACTTACGTGTGTAAAAGTATGTTTTTTAAAAAGAAGAGACTGTACAAAATCCCTCAAGAACAGATTTGTAAACTGCGCAGCGTGCAACAGTCCATGCCTGTCTAATTGTGCATTTCTGGGTGTTCCATCCGCTGCTCTCCCCGAAGTCCCAGCCGGCATCCTTTTGGGGTGTGGACAGTGTACTGGATTTGTGGCTGGACAACCGTGTGAGAATCCCAGCACCCCTATCAGGCTGTGTCACCTTGCAAGAATCACCAGCTTCCCTAAACCTCAGCTTGCTAACGCATAAAAAAGGAGAATGACCTCCCCAAGGGTGGCTGAAGGCAGATGGAAACAAGCTGTTCACAGCTCCTCAGGATCGTGGTGGAAGCCTTTCCCTTTCCAACAGCCCTGCCCACCCGCTCTGTCTAAAAGAACGTATTTTGGAAAACACCCAGGCAAAAGGTTTGTAGTTATTTACTTACTTTTAACCAAAACCTAACAAGCTCATTTGAAAGTTATATCCAAATTTAATAAATTAAACATTTTAAAAAGTATTCTGACACATCATAGGAAGCCAACAACATGTGTGACCTCACAACACAGTCAGTGCTTGCTGTAGTCTCTGGCAACCAGGAGCCACTCAAGGACTCCCTGGCGCATCACTAAACGCAGGGTGTGGGCCGGTTCATCTTGTATGGTTTAAACACAGGGCTTGCAGGCAGATTCACCTCGTATGGGTTAGGAGGCCACTGCAGCCTTGCATTGGTCCCTTCACAGACTGGTGACAACCTCCCAGCCGTGGCTGAAGAACTAACGTCTAACAGGCAGCCGACCCACCTTCCTCCCGAGCATCAACCCCCTCACTGCGGGGAAGCTCATTCTTCACATCTGTGGCTGCTTGCCGGAAGCTGACAGCGTCTCACACGTATTAGAACTCAGTAAATAGTTGTCAGCTGAAGAAATAAAACACACTTGAATATTTTGATTTTAGGAAAAAAACAGCTTTTGTTATTAATGCTCTAATACAGGCAAACTGTATACTGTTAAAAATATAAGTGAGAGGATAAAATTAATTTGACCCATAAACCTAACCACGGAAAGACCCATTTGAATGTGCCCTTTTTCATACTTTTATTTAAAAAGCTTGCGTCACAGATTTGGTGGGTCAAAAATAAAAATCTCAGTGTATGGGGACTTCACACTATTTCCCAGGTGCCAGTCCGTTTCCGGTGATGATTCCACCCGTTTATCTTAAATCAACTCTAATAAGCAGGCGGGCGAAGCAAAGTCCTCGATTTAATTAGAAAAGCAAGCTGAGTTATCATTGAAAAATCAACACAGGCAGAGGCCAGCATGGGCTCCCCTTTGAAATATCCTCCCTGGAGGCTTGGCGTTCATTTGAGTAAAATGTGTGCTGAGCTCGCAGCCTACAGGGTCACCTGGGCTCCAGGCTATGTAGGAAGGTTGGACAATGAACCGGCAACTCCACGCCACATCAGACGTGACCTATGTCCTATCAGCTTTCCAAACGGGCTCACGGTTCACAGCCCCAGGGTATCTAATTGAGAATCCTTCGAGGGTCCAGTGGAAAATGTCTTTACCATGGAGGCCTTTCCCTGTTTTGGGGTGATTTGCTGTTAAATCAATGACAGGTATGTTTTGTTGAAATCTATTCTTAGCTTTCCAAGCCCGTCCGTCCCCTCTGGGCACAGAAGGGAGAGTCATTTTTCGTGTGATTCTAGACCAGACACAGGCACACTGGAGAAGGGAGCTGTGACCTGTGGGCCACTGGTAACCAAGCCGTGTGGCCCCCCAGTGCTAGTTCCCCATGAGACAGTACATGTGGCAAGCCAGAGCCCGCAGGCCCCCTCCCCGCAGCCCATCCACTCTGTCCCCCAAGGCCGGCCTTGCGGGCACTGGGCCTGCAGCTGCCCCTCCTCCCCCACTTTGACTCTCCATAAATCTCCCATCTGCCTCTGCCCCAACCCCTGTAACTGCCTGGAGAGGAGATAGGGAAGCCTGAGGGGCGGCCACTCTGGAGTGGAGGAACAGACACCATTTTCTTTCTTTCTTTCTTTCTTTCTTTTTTTTTTTTTTTGAGACAGAGTCTCGCTCAGTCGCTAGGTGCCAGGCTGGAGTGCAGTGGCATGATCTCGGCTCACTGTAGCCTCTGCTTCCCGGGTTCAAGCAATTCTCCTGCCTCAGCCTCCTGAGTAGCTGGCATTACAGGTGTGCTCCACCACGCCCGGCTAATTTTTGGATTTTTAGTAGAGACGGGGTTTCACCATGTTGGCCAGGATGGTCTCGATCTCTTGACCTCGTGATCCACCCGCCTCGGCCTCCCAAAGTGCTGGGATTACAGGCATGACCCACCGCGCCCAGCCCCAGACACCATTTTCAAATGATTCGTGAGGAGGCCCCGTGAAGCACTTACCTGGAGCAGGAGGATGAACTGTGGGAACCTCTGGATGGGCTTCACCATCAGGCTGTACAGCGTGGTTCGGTCAGGGCTGGCCTCCTGTTCCTGCTGTGGGGGAAGGTGCGGGGGTCACCTCCCCGCCCCTGGGGCTGCCTCCCCCCGACCACGCTGTACACTCGGGTGAGTTGAAAGCCTGCACCTTGTCTTCAGCTACAAGAAGAAACTCGGCCAAATGGGGGCTTCTGCTCTTGCTGCAGGCCCCGGGGCCTCAGCCCCGGAATGAGTTCTCTGGGCCAGGGACTGGGCTGATTCCAGGGGTGTCCCTGGGTGTCTGTGTTCTGGCCACAGTGGGCCCTCAGAAAAGGCTGGCAACCTTTTGTGGTGCCCTGGGCAGAAGGATGTCCTGGAGGCTGAGGTTTCCTCTCCTGAGTGTGTTGGGGATGTGCACTGGGACCATGTGCTACCTGGGGCTGTTGGGCCATGTTGACCTGGGGGCGGTCTCCACTTCCCTCTGCTGAGAGGCCACGAAGTGCAGGGGGCAGACAGCACAGATCTAGCTGTGCCCCAGTCTCTCAGCTCACAGGGCACCCGGTGAGTTGAGGAATGGGCACTGCGGTCACAGCCATGGCTGATATCCTTAGTGGGACTACAGCAAAATCCCCAGAGGGAGGGAGCTTGAGTCCGTGTTTTCTTTCCCCAAGAGAAAGAAATGCTTCCCTAGCCAAAGGACAGAGCCCACACCTCTCCAGCGTGGGAACCGTAACCTGATCCCGTAGCAAACCTTGTGGAAACTGTGACTCGATCCCTTAGCAAACCCTAGTGGGCCACAGACTGTGCTCTGGCAGGGGTGGGAGCCTCAGTGCTGAATAAGGCAGAGAAAACATTCCAGCTTCAACAAAACTTTGTTGTGGGTAAGAGTTCTGGCCCTGGGTTCACTCGCTCCAGGTAGCAGCAGTCTCCAAGAAACAGTTCAAGTAACAAGAACAGGCTTTGTCCCCGGGTTTTATCATGCAAATGAGGCACTCCGCAAAGGAGACGCAGCTCACTGCTTTGAAGGGGTTTCAGTCTGGTTCCCTGCAGCCAACCATCAGAACACAGCCTGGGGCCTGCAGATCCTGGCACGAAAGCCCTGCCTGCCGGCTGATTAAATAACGTTCGCACACCCCCACCAGGGGACAGGCTCCCCAGTGCCAGGTCGGAGACACTGAGGAGGGCCGTTGGCCTGTCCCGAACGTTGGGAGGAACACAGCCCTTGGGTAGGGCCCATTCTAGCTCTGAGTCTCCAGGCCTGTGCCTGTCCCCCGATCCCAAAGAGGCCGGAATCCAGATGTTTGGTTTCTTTTATTCCTCATATCATACCGAACAGGAAAAAAAAGGTAACTCTGTGATCTGACCTTAACTTTCTTTCCACTGATACACTTCTACAGATGTGCAAATAAAATAGTTTTCTTTTCCTTTTTCTTTTTGTTGTTTTGAGATGGAGTCTTGCTCTGTCAGCAGGCTGGAGTGCAGTGGTGTGATCTTAGCTTATTGCAACCTCTGGCTCCCTGGTTCAAGAGATTCTCCTGCCTCAGCCTCCCAAGTAGCTGGGATTACAGGCATGCGCCACCACGCCCAGCTAATTTTTTGCATTTTTAGGAGAGATGGGGTTTGACCATGTTGGCCAGGATGGTCTAGATCTCCTAACCTCATGATCTGCCCTCCTCAGCCTCCCAAAGTCCTGGGATTACAGCCGTGAGCCACCATACCTGGCCTAAAATTATTTCAAAAAGCTACATTAGGCCCTAAAATTCACCTTCATTTCTAGCATTAATCCAATACCTAGGGCACTCTTGGTAGTGAAATCTTAATAATGAATAACTGTGTTTAGAGCCAAGGTTTGACATGGAACTTGTTATCAGATGGTGTTAAAACCCAAATAAAAAAAAATGTGCTTACCTTTAAAAATTCAAGAAAAGCAGGTTTTGTAGCACATGTTTTCTTGAGGACTGCCACGGCTGTGCTGAAATTGTTCACATATTCACTGTATGCATCCAGCACCATGGACTTAGAAAACTGAAACGTGGAGGAAATGCAGAGAGAAATCAGAGTCCAGATACCCCTTTTCCAACACAAAACAGAAGATTTGCAACTCACCCTTAACACACCTTTCAGTCACTGACGTTTTCACAGGATAAGCTTTATTATGACTGTGTGGTCGTTTTCATTTAAGCAAGCATGTTCGTGCCTGTTTAAGTTGCTGGTTTGATCTTATTTTTTTGCCCAGTGTACTTTCTGACATCCTCAAAACCATGGTAATATGGGTTCAGGTAAGAACGTTCTGACTGCAGACCAATAAGGATGGTGATTACAGACAACCTGCCTTCAGTTCCTGCCAAGTCTCACTTGGTGGGTTCAACCCCCAGGTAAGAATGTCATGCAGCTCATTCCATGGTAGGCCCAATATTCTGAAAAACGGGCTGGGAGTGGGGACTGATCCCGCTTCTCTACCCTAAGGTGCAATGCCCCCCACACGTGTTCATTTTCCTAAAAGCACAAAGGTTTTCTATCAGGAGGCAGAAACATTTGCCCTTGGTATCAATATTCAAAGAGAGAAAAATCCCGTGTTGTTCTAAGAAACCATAGATCCTTCAGGATGGACGGAGAGCTCTGGGGCCACTGGCATCGACAGCAGAAATGCTTTTATCAAAATCTATTTTTAAAAAAATTTGTCTGCATTTTTTTTTTTGAGACGGAGTTTCGCTCTTGTTATCCAGGCTGGAGTGCAATGGCGCGATCTCGGCTCACCGCAACCTCCGCCTCCTGGGTTCAGGCAATTCTCCTGCCTCAGCCTCCTGAGTAGCTGGGATTACAGGCACGCGCCACCATGCCCAGGTAATTTTTTTGTATTTTTAGTAGAGACGGGGTTTCACCATGTTGACCAGGATGGTCTCGATCTCTTGACCTCGTGATCCACCCGCCTCGGCCTCCCAAAATGCTGGGATTACAGTGTTTGCATTTTTTAAAATGTTGGCAAGGTAGGTATTTAAAGGACAGTGACAAGGTTCAAACTAAGGCATATAAAACAGCCAGAAAAAATGCAATAATAATATAAGTATCCAATATTTCTCTTTTGTTTTTTAAGGATCCATGAACAGTATTATGCAAATATCTTTGTAAGAATTTTGTTTCCATATTTATTCAAAGCATTTACAGAACTCATCAAGTACATATAAAACTACGTAGGAAAACATTTCACGGATTATTATTCTAGCATTCATTTAAGTAGAGGAATGATTTTTTTAAACTTGCAAGTTTATATCCCTTTGATAGCATCAAAGTCTTCAATAATCACAGAAATCGACGGTTTATAATCCTACAGCTAGGTAGAATTCCAACCAGTATTTAATAATTATGATCATATGATTCATGTGAGCGTGGATAAAATGACTCAAAACTGCCAATGCAGAAACCAGCAGTGGTTTCCAGGCAGCTCGCCCTGTCTGCTGCTCAGGAGGTGCTCATGCAAGCTGCTGCAACATCATATTCCTGTGTCACAGCACAGAGCCAACCGCCTGCATCGACGCAACAGAAACTACAGCCAAGGGCAAAAGTCTGAGACAACATCTAGGAGTTTCCCCATCACACGTTTTCTATTTTCCCCAGGCAGGGAGAAATCTGTACCCAGAAAGTGAGACCTGGATCAGGAAGAGAACCTGTGTGAGAGCTTAAAACCGGCAATTTTACAAGATTACCAAACACACAGCATCCTTGCTCAACAACAAAAGCTTTAGCAAATCATCTAATGGGCACCCAAGACTTGATAAAGTGCATATTTTTCAATCTCCCCAGATACGGCTTGTGTCCTGAGTGTCTGCGTTTCTGCCTTGGTCTCCCTGGGAAATACGCATTTATCATTTCTCTAGCGCACACATTCGGCCAGGGCACTGCAGCTTCAGCCTGGCCTTCCCAGAGAACTGCACGCTTGCCAGCTTACAGGCGCTCGGGACGAAGCATCAGCCTAAGAAGGGAAGAGAGGATGCATGCATGGAGAGCCCCGGGGACATCTGGGTGTCCCGGCTTAATTACCGAAGCCACGAAGACGTCGCCGATCATTTCCACGGAGTCCCACTCAGACACGCGGCTGGCCAGCGCAATCTGAAACAGTGCGTGGCACTGGAGGATCTCTCTGACTCGGCAGAACACCATCTTCAGCTTCCTGTCGCTCAAAACCTTTGGCTCCATCTCAGACAGCGGCTTCTCATATTGCTAAACCAAAGTGATCAGAGACCGTTTAGACTTTTCTCATTGAGAGCCTGGGTCTTGTTCTGTTGCTCTGGCTGGAGTGCAGTGGTGCCATGTCGGCTCAATCCAACCTCAAACGCCTGGGCTCAAGCCATCCTCCCACCTCAGCCTCCTGAGGAGCTGGGATTATAGGCATGTGCCATGGGGCCCAGCTGCTTCAGACTTTATTTTTTTTGAGATGAAGTCTTACTCTGCACTCTGTCAGCCAAGCTACAGTGGTGCCATCTCAGCTCACTGCAACCTCTGCCTCCTGGGTTCAAGCAATTCTCCCGCCTCAGCCTCCTGAGTAGCTGGGACAAAAGGTGCACATCGCCTCGCCTGGCTAATTTTTTGTATTTTAGTAGAGTCAGAGTTTCACTGTGTTGCCCAGGCTGGTCTCAACCTCCTGAGCTCAGGCAATCTGCCTGCCTCGGCCTCTCAAAGTGCTAGGATTATAGGCTTGAACCACTGCATGCAGCCCAGACGTTTTTAAAGCTCAGATAAATGAATGTAAATATTCACTTACATAAATTATATTTATTTCAAAATAATCATGACTTTTGATGTCAATATACAGACATGATATTTAGATCCTTTTGAGAATTTTGCAAATTTGCATGTTATGTTTCATAAACATGTATGTGTATAAAACATATATGTACCAACATGTATACACATAAAGAAGAATAAAAATGTATGTACTATGTAACATGACATTTAAGTACCTCCAAAATCCTCTTAAGAGCATCTACATAGTTCTTTTCACTGTCGACAACTGAACCCAGAATATATCTTCTTACAACCTGTTGGAAATTTGAAAGTACAGTGATAGAAAACTGCTTTATAATACACACAGATAAATTTTACTTCTATGCTGAGGCTTGCTGAGAAATAACTTTATTTTAAAAAACAGCACATAAAGGTAATTATGCACTAATTAAATAACATTACAGGTACAAAACATACTTTGCCCCATTAATACAACTACATTATGTTTTATACCTGAAACTATAAACTATAACTCCAGCAGGACAAATAAAATCACAGCACTGAAAAGGAATTCCATCACTTATGCAATAATAAACTAAGTTCGCTGCTTGTATTTTACGTATCCAATATTTGAGTAGATGATATTTCATATGAAATAGGGATAAAAAATAGCTCCAGTCTTCATCAATGAATGTTATTCACAAACTTATTTAAAATCCTTATTCCAAAGTCCTAGGAAAACAGTTTGTAGAATGTGGAGGGATCAATTATTTCTTTTTTCAACCATCCAAAGATCTACCTATGAGGCCAAGAATGTGGACAGTAAAGTACTCATGTCACTTAGTGGTGCAAAAAAAATCTGTATGATCTGAGATGTTTTCAATTAAAACCTGACGTTATTTTCCGTTTTGCTTTTCATCACTGAAGCACATACAAACACAGGCTTGTGGCTGTAAGATCCTATGACAGGCCAATGAGGATACCTGGCATTTTCCTCACTCTCAACACAGTCCAGCTAGTGATATCTACCAGTTCATGAAAAACAGAGCAAAACAGGGCCATGGAGTTGCTCCTAAACCAGCTGCACACTCATGCATATGAACACATGCACAGGGCATACCCACACACACACTCCTGGAGACACCACCCACATGCATGCAAGATAACACACTCATGCGTATGAACACATGCACGGGCACACCACACACACCCCTGCACACACCACCCACATGCATGCACGATAACACACTCATGTATATGAACACATGTACAGGTACACCACACACACACTCTCCTGCACACACCACCCACATACATGCAAGATAACACATATGCACACACATAAACACACCACATACATACACACAGTCACACCACTATATTATCAGGCTATCTGCAGCCCTGGGTTACACTATTTGAAGGGACCACATTGCCACCTAGCGGGCAAAGAGCGTTTTTCACAAAGGAAATTTCTCCCGCTAAAATTGTAGGATTAACAGGGAGAGATGATTCTCTTTAGAGAAAGAATTATTCCATTCGCAAAAGACAGAAATCCACCCTTCTAAAATACCCAAAAAAGAAACTGATATATTAAAACATGCAGCTGTGGCTGGGATTAAACACACACACACACACACACACACACACACACACGCAGTTTAAAGTCCAGAGATGATAATATTGTAGTATCAGGTCAAAAGATCTAGAATAGGTATCATATTAAAATACAAAAACAAAACCAATCTCCCAGGTTTCTTGGCTACTGCATGTGATGCCAGTCTTTTCGGCAGTTCAATTTGGCAGATGGAATTGCATGCCCACTGAGGGGCGGGTCGGAAGCCGCCAGTGCTGATTCTCTCTTTCTGAGAACCCTGACCTAAAGGTCACAGAGGAGAAATCCATCCTGGAGGCAGGCCCCACAGGGAGGGTTCCTGGCATGAAGGTCACAGGGTAACTACACAAAACCAGGGCTGGAAGACAATCAGAGGGCTGCTGGACCTGAGCATGGAGAGCTGCAGATGGTGCCTGGGCCTGGCCCAGCCTGCCCTTCCTCATGTCCCCACCAGGAAGGGGGACAGGACAGGATCCTCTGTCCTCCAGCATCAAGGGAACTTTCCAAGTAAAGGACAACGCTTCTGTATTTCAAAAAGAACATTTTCCTTTTTCTACCCCCAAGTTAGGCATGCAAGGAATGTTTAATATACAGATTTAAGAGTTACGTTTCCCTTAATGCAATTCTGGAGAACAAGAATTAGCGTTAATACCCGCTCTTTAACCTTTCAAGAGAAAACTCCCATGGACAAGACATTTGGCAGGAGGAAATACATAATCGATGTGAACCATGACTGCAATAAAAAAAGCTGGATGGAAAAATAGAGAAATTCTAAATACTAATAAGTTTCTCATCATAACCCCAGCTACCATCTAACTGAAGACGACGGGCTGTGCTAACATCACCGAGTCCCTCATGTACTTTACTGAATGGTTATCACGTAATGAGCAAGATGCAAGAAGACATTAAAATCCACTCTTCAAAAAAACCAGAACATCAGAAATTAACTACTAGACAAAAGTCACCCAGATACCCAGAGGAAAAAACTTAGGGTTTTCATCCAGATCCGAGACTAATTTGGGAAGCTTAACTCCTTTACAGACACCGTAAAACCATGAAAAACAGCCTGCAAATACTCACTGACTAACTGTGCCAAAATCAGTGCCCAACACAGGCATTTACAAACGTGCCATCCACCAAAAAGGTCCAACCAACTTCCCTGACATATGCCCACACCCGATTCATCACTACTCAGTCTGTCCGAACAGAACATCATCTTACCCAGTGTCTCCACACAGACTCTGTACCCCGCTCAGCGCCTCCCCGCAGACCCTCACCCCGCTCAGCGCCTCCCCGCAGACCCTCGCCCCGCTCAGCGCCTCCCCGCAGACCCTCGCCCCGCTCAGCGCCTCCCCGCAGACCCTCGCCCCGCTCAGCGCCTCCCCGCAGACCCTCGCTCTGCTCAGTGTCTGCTCATAGAGTCTCCCCGACTCAGGGCCTCACGTCCTCTCCCTGGTGCTCAGCCTGCCCCCTGCCCACTGGTTTGCAGCTCAGGCTGCTGTCTTGGCTTGGGCCACATGTCCTCCAGGGCTCCTGGCTCCTCTGGCCTGAGTCACTTACATGCCTGCTATGATTCTTACCTCATCCCTCATCCACTAGGAAGCCGTGCCCCCACCTCCCAGCATCGGCAGCGTTGCCTCTGCGCTTTTCCCTGATTTTAGGATTTTTAGTTTCCAGCTTCCCCACTACGCTAAGTTCTCAGAGTGAGGATCCAAGTCCCTCTCTCATGGTGCGTCCTCCCCAGCACAGGGACCCCACATGTGTTTAGGGCCCCAAATATTAGTGCGCTGACTTCCCAGGGCGTCATCCTACTGACAGTCTCATTGGAATGGCAAGAAGTGTTCAGCCATGAAGCCGCCTTTGAACTCCTGAGTCTGCAGTGAGGCTGATGAGCCAACAGCAGCTCAGGAGAAAGTGCTGGATCCTTTTCTCCTGGTAAAGGCTGTCAACCATCCCCCTGTGGCATGTGGCAGCCAGGATCCCACGGCCCCAGTGAGCACAGACCGGGTAGGAGCAGGCTGGGATCGGGGAGACTGAAGGCAGACACGAGCCCTTCCTCGCGTAGCTAGAGGACGTGGTAGGATGACCAGCCTCCTCCGAGCCCAGGCTTCCTTACAGAATAAATAAGGACAGCAAGAGCATCAGGGAGGATTAAAGGAAGAGAAACTCAGCAGGGGCTCAGCACAGGGCTTGCACAGAGCATGCGCCCATGAGTGACAGGCGCTCAACTGGCTCCCAAGCTCTGTCCACACTTCATCCGTCACACGTGTGATGCTGCTGACGAAACAATACTTCAGTAATCTCTGCTCAATGCAAATCAAATGTAAAATGTCAGCCTCGTATTTCAGCCTGGCCAATTACGAACAGCTCGCAGGCATCTCTTTTCATCTCCTTTTAAACTCTGGCTTTGTCACTAAGCAGTTCTATGTCGGTTTTCTTTAATCTGGCAATGCTCTGTCTTGCTCCATCTGCCTGCGTGTAACAGGAATCTACCCAGATCTGTGATTACGCATGTGTCTGCCTATCCGTCCTGGTGTCCACGACTTGCAACCCGCTGCCCACGTGGGAAACAACTCCCATTACCCCAAAGCATCAGCCCTGCTGCTAAAGGCCTGAAAACTTGGTGCTATCACTCTGGTTCCTCAAGTTTTCTCTTCCTTTTACCCAAAGGCAATCAAAGAAAAACTACTGATTTTTTTCCCTTTTGCTACCAAGTAACACACTTTTAAGAAATGCATTAGATTCAGATTTCATTAGTTATTGAAAATCCAGATTTAATGAAATCCAGTTAATGCAATTCAGATTCCATTAGTCATTTGCAGTCTCCGGTAGCTACATACACATACTGACCTTACACACCACACGCTGTCTCTGTAAAGGTCCAAACTGGTGTGACTGACTCCCATGAAGTATGCAAGTTCCCCTGTTTCTCACAGTTACACTCAGGGGTGCTGTCCAAAATATTTCAGGACCAGAAGAGTCTAAGCCCAGGCCACAGCTGCTGAGCAGAGTCCTCCCAGACCCCTGCTGAGCCCAGCATTAAGCCAATACGTGCTGGGCCAGGGGCCTGCAGTGGAGGGCCCGAGTGGACACAGAGTTTGAGACAGCAGATATTTACCAACCAGCATCAAACATACAAATATCTAAAAGCTAGCACAGCTGTGCTGGTAGACAGCACCTGAGGGTCAGCTCTGCTCTCACCTGCTGCTGAGATAAGCCCTCAGGCATAGGGGTCAAGATGGCTTCCGGGTGCTTGCAATCAACATCAATGAACATATTCTGCTCCTCAAGAGAAGATCTGTGGTCTTGAAAGAAGTCAAAATGCACAAGTTTTACATTGAGATAACATATTCAGAACACTACAGTACAGTAAAACAAGCTGTCAAATATTTTACATAGAGCTTTTCATTTTCCGTGCTTACTCGATACTCAGCTAGTATTCAGTTGAATTTTTAACAAATCCAGTAAAATACTCTTTCCGCAGGGTTCTACAGTCTTTTCCACCTGTGGAAAGCACAGCCGGGCTCTCTCCCGTGAGGAGGCTGGGATGTGGGGCTGTACCCACTGCCTCAAGGAGCATTTGAATTTTCCGTCTTTGAGGTTTAACTTCAAAAGGGAGAGGTGCCGTTTGAATAGCTCGATAGCAAAACAGGAATGTTTTGGAATGTCAGTGTTTTAGAGTCTTTCGTCAATTAAGTATTTTAGTTCTTTAATCTATAACATATCACAATCAGAAGCAAGGAAACAGCTAAGAATGGCTAAGAACAAATATTCAAAAGTCAGTGAAAACCGAGGCAGCACGTATTTCACTTGCTGCAGCTCCCTCACCGGACGCCTCAAGAAGCACAGCTTTCCAAAACTCACAGTGTAAACTAAAACGAAATTCACAGTCGGGCTGGGTGCCTTACTCCCCTAATCCCAGCACTTTGGGAGGCCGAGATGGTACAATTTCTTGAGTCCAGGAGCTCAAGGCCAGCCTGGGCAACACAACAAAACTCCATCTCTACAAAAAATTTAAAAATTAGCCAGGTGTGGTGGGGAATACCTGTTCGCCTAGCTATACCTGTTCGGGAGGCTGAGGCACAAGGATCACTCGAGCCCAGGAGGTCAAGGCTACAGGGAGCTGTGGTTGTGCCACTGCACTCCAGCCGAGGTGACAGAGTGAGAACCTATCTCTAAAAAACAAGAAGACACCTACATTCATTGTTGCTGTTTTTGAGATGGAGTCTTACTCTTGTTGCCCAGGCTGGAGTGCAAGGACACGATCTTGGCCTACTGCAACCTCCACCTCCTGGGTCCAAGCGATTCTCCTGCCTCAGCCTCCCAAGTAGCTGGGATTACAGATGCCCACCACCATGCCCAGCTAATTTTTGTTTGTTTCTTTGTATTTTTGGTAGAATGGGGTTTCACCATGTTGGCCAGGCTGGTCTAGAACTCCTGACCTCAGGTGATCCACCTGCCTCAGCCTCCCAAAGTGCTGAGATCACAGTATGAGCCACCACACCCAGCCTATGTTCATTTGTTAAAATACAGCACATATTAAAATACAGCTAACCACATTATAGAATCCACAAAATGGCTAGAAATCAGAAAAGCACAAGAACTTTTAGGGGATAGAAACCTGAATTTTTCCAGCTCAAAGACCCAAAACCCTGGCTGCACAGAAAAATCTCTGATGGGCTTCAAAACCTACTGATGCCCAGAGTTTTTCCTCAGAAACCACCTGATGGGCCAGGGAAGGAGGACTTGGCACCAGACCGTTTTAAAAGATTTCTAGTTAATTATTATGTACAAGCAGGACGAGTAACACAAATTCTGTCCAAGCCTCTCATTTCATGCACAGGAAACTAAGGTTGGAGGAAACTGTGGCATCTCTCCAGCTGATCCGCGAAGAGCACCTCCCTACATCGCAGGCAAACCATGACCTTTCAGAGCCTGGATCAGGGCTTCTCAGACTGTCCCACACATCTAATTCCGGGGGACTTTGCCAGCCTGCAAATCCCGGCTCGGAGGCCTGGCACGGGGCCCCGAGTGGGCAGCTCTGATCAGCTCCCGAAATCTGGGTCCCAGTCGGGAAGCTGCTGCTGGTGGGCACACAGGCTCCTTGAGGCAGTGAATGCGGCCCCAGATACCAACCTCCTAGCAGGACAGAGCCTGTGTAAATATGGCCGCCTCCTCAAAGGCTGTCCTTTGCTGTCCCGGGCACCTCATGGCACTGCCATCAGGGCACAATATGACAACACATTTTATTAGAATGCACCTGTCTTCTCCATAACCAGATCAACCCCTTGGGGATGCTGATAGCTTTCCCCACCTTGTCTGAGATGCCGAGGGCTTCATGAGGGCTGGAAAAAAAGAGGCTTCCTGAGTTACACCATGTTGTACCAATTGCACACACATAGTATCCGGGGCCTTGCTTGAGGGAACCTATGTATGTAAAGTCCCTTCAAGTACAGACATTAGCAAATGCTACAGCAGACAGGCACGTTAGAAAGCTCGAGACACAACGAGGAAACAGCAGGTCAGAGTCACAGCGACTGCTGTGGGACAGTGAACTCTCAGCCACCCTCCCGCAACTCTATCTTAGGACATCCGTGCACAAAGGCTCCGGAAGTTTCCTCAGACAGGGAATGACCCCAGCCTACCGCCTGCTGCCACCATGCACGACACCTCCACACCAACTGCCTTTTTCACACATAACTGCACAGACCACTGCACCTTCATGAGATTCTTAGAAAAACCTGGAAATTGAGCTGTCATTCCAAATTCTCCTCGCCAAGGAAAACGTTCCTGAAATCCCCATTCAGAACCCTCACAACCCTAGTCCCTGCGGGTCCATGCCCAGGAGGCCCGGATGTGCTGTAAATAGAGTCCACTGCCACGAATACACAGTGACAGAAGCCCCTGGACCCCTGAGGGGACTTGGGTGGAGCAGGAGGTGAGGCCTGAAGGGGCACAGACCACCTGCTGCTGAGAGGGGACGGCAAAGAGCAGTGGTACCTTGGCCACGAGAGCTTCCACTCGCCTGCGGCCAGCTGCGCAGCCCTTCCTACGGCCAGTGACTCCCAGTGACACCTCTCTGCTGGGTGCCCTCGGCCTAAAACGCCACCCCCAGGACAGGGAGGCCAGGGTCAGCAGGGCTGAGCCAGACCTGAGCACTGAACAGGCTGGGGCTCCCCGAGGCTGTGGGAGCCTGCGCAGCCGCCCCCCGACCCCATGTCCTCCCCACAAGAAGACCCACAGGCACGGACCCTGAGCGATGAGAGACTTAGTCCTGATGAACGAGCGGCCCCTCTTCACGGCCGCCCTGGTCCTTTCAAGCCCGTCCTTGGTCCCATCCTTCGCAGCCTTCACGAGCTTCTGCATCTGCGACGGAGAGGGAGATGTGAGAACGGGGTGGCGGCAGAACCCACCTGCTGCTTTAATTGGCCTCTTTTAAAAGAATACTGTCAAGTAGCCTGGTTCTTGTGATCATATGTGTCACGTGCGGTTCTGGGCTAGTTTTGTTTTTTGGAAAAAAGGAAAAAGCTGACGTTAAAAGCACAGCCCTTCCTGGACGTAGTTAAAAACGTTCCCTGCTCCATGTACAGTATTATATGTGATCCACTCACACAGAGCTACGTGGAGGTCACAGGTGAGTCACTAATGTGCATAGATGTCAAACAGCTCGCCTGAAATTAAAGGGCAAAACGACTAACTGCAGACTCCCAGCTCCAGTTCAGCCTTTCCACCTCCTTGGGGCTTCCCACTGTACCCCATGTTGGGGTCAGGCTAGCTACTGACAGGGCCACTTCACACACGGGGTCACACGGACCCAGGCCCAGCCACGGGCTGAATGCCAGGCCCCGGCAAGTCCGCAGACACACACGGACGCACCTGAGGGTGGGTCGGGATGCGGCACGCTGCGAATGTCAGACCTGGAGGCCACATCCCCCTGGGCTGGGATCCCTGCCTCCACTTCCTCAGCCAGAGCCGTGCTGGACACTCCCGACTGCCCAGATTCAGGGGTGTCTGAGCCGTCTCTTGCCATCTGATTTCTTATTCCTTAAAAACCCAACAACTGAGGTAATGGCCACTGGATGCTGAGTGATTTGTCTTTTAAAGAAAACCTCTTTAAAAGATGACCTCTTATGAAACAGCCAACGTCCCTGTCCCAGAGACCTCTCGAGGGACCAGCAATGTGGCTAAGAATGGGACTCCCTTCACTCTGGGTCACACCAGCACCGAGTGAGCAGGGCTGCTGGGCTCCAGAGTGCAGGCAGTGTCGCTCCACCCCGGTCACGTCTGCCTGCCCTTGACTTCCAAACGCCTGAAGGCTGCTTTCCCATGAACACCACGCAGCATGCCTGGCCTCACACCCGTGTCGACGGCCCCAGCAATCTCCATCGCTTGCAATGCTGCACCCCATGAATAGTGCTACAGCACGGTCCCCCAGGCTCTCCCACTCCTACATCTCCCAACTCCACAAAGGACCGTGTCCTGCTGCCATTTCTTAGCCCCTGTGGCCCAGGTCCGCTGCCTCCTTCCCGATGCCACAGAGAGTCGTGACACCCGCCTGCACATCTCTTACTACACAGCCTGTCCACATCCTGCTCTTTCTAAACCGAGGATCTGGGCTGTGAACCCTTGGTTTTCAGCCAGCCCCCTCAGGGTCGCCAAACAGAGGATCAGAGAACTGCAAGCTGACAGATGGGAACGTGGCCATGCTCCTTGAGCCTCATGTCCATGCAGAGCAGGTAGGACCCCGGGGTTCCGGGTCACACCCTCGGCCAGGTCTCCTGGCTGTCAGGGCTGACGAGGGCTGCTCCCACGAGGGGAAGTGAGAATGCTTCCCCGCCTCCCACAGTGCCCTCACCTGCTTCAGCCCCAGTCCTCCCTGTGCCGGTGAAAATCTGCAAACGTAGCCCACACACCCCTCCCATGGCTTTGACAGTGTCTTCTGCTCCTCGGAAACCCCATCACACTGCCCGCTATCCCAGAACCCTAACGCCTCAGGCAGATCTCATCAGATGCCCTGCCAGGGAGCCAGCTGGATGCTGGATGTGAGGGGGCAACGTGGCTCCTGGGGGCAGCCGGAGCACAACACAGTGGATGAACCGGCTGCTCCAGAAGGAGCGTGGGGCCCGCATCTGCCATGGCACATCAGGCCTCTCCTGGCTGGGGGGGTTCCTGGGGCCACACACAAGAGCCCTGATTACTAGCCCAGTTGGTCCTTAAGAGAGAAACCCGCAAACAGTGAGTGCCATTCAACACACAGGAACAACCACAAATACCGGCAGGGTAAACGATGAAACTGCAGGAAACTGCAGGAAAAAAAAAAACTTGACAGTACCCTTTTAAAACACATCTTGCAGAACAGACCGGCACCACATTCACGTCGGCAGTTCTCAAACATTCCGGTCTCAGGGGTCCTGGACGCTCTTAAAAATCATTGAGAGCCCAAACGGCTTTCGTTTACCTGGGATTTATGTAGCAATATTCATTGCATTTGAAGTTAAAACTCTGAAAAATTTTGGATATTTTTATAAATGTTCATTCAAAAAATAATCAGCCTATTACATGTTATTCTAAATAACATCGATGAAAAATTGCTTTATTTCCAAAACAAACAGAAAGTGGCATTGTTGTGCATTTCTGGAAGTAGACAGAGATGTGCATTTCTCATGTAGACAGCCTGACGGTGTTCCGCCAGCTGTGAGGCCACAGGCTGCGCAGCCTGCAGGATGTTCCTGGGCCCCCCGTCAAAGGAAGAGAGCGAAAAGGCACAGAGCATCTAGAGGCCACGTGAGCCCCAAAGCGTCGGGGGATTCCGGAAGCCCCTGGACCATCCTTTGAGAACCGCCTTTCGGACAGCAAGGACTGACCAAGCCACGTGGTTTTTCTTTACCGCCCGCCCGGCGAGTGGGGCCAGCAGCCGGGCGCGACACTCTACCTTCAGTTCATGCTTCTGCCTGAGCTGCTGAATCTCCACCGCGCCCACCGTGCTCATCATCAAATCCCGCATCTTTCTCTCATAGTGCTCTTTTAAACGGGTGAGGTCATGAGAAAGCTACAGCATAAAGAGACACAGTCTTTTCACAAAAAGGCTCTTTTTGGTTCTTGGGACAATTTTACATTGAAAGGATTCCGCCAGCATCTGCCATGGCACATCAGGCCTCTCCTGGCTGGGGGTTCCTGGGGCCACACACGAGAGCCCTGATTACTAGCCCGGTTGGTCCTTAAGAGAGAAACCTGCAAATAGCCAGCCAGGTGTGGTGGCTCGCGCCTGTAATCCCAGCACTTCGGGAGGCCGAGGTGGGAGGATCACTTGAGCTCGGGAGTTCAAGATGAGCCTGGGCACCATGGTGAAACCCTGTCTCTACTAAAAACACAAAAACTGGTCAGGTAGGGTAGTGCACGCTTGTGGTCCTAGCTACTTAGGAGGCCGACGTGGGAGGCTCGCTTGAGCCTGAGAGGTGGAGACTGCAGTGAGCCGTGATGGTGCCACTGCACTCTAGCCTGGGCGACAGAGTAGGACCCTGTCTCAAAAAAATTTTAAAAAGAAAAGGAGATAAATACAGAAATGAGTTAAACATGGCATCAATGGCATCAAAAGACAGACACAATCCAGACACCAGACTGCCGTCTTCTCTGTGCCAGACAGGAGCAAATGCATGCATACAAAATATCTGTGAAGTCATTCGCTTACATTGTGGTGGAATCAAAATTATTAAATGTATAAAATATACATAAAATTCTTCTTTTATGTCAGCATCCAAACAAAAGATACTTGTATTTAAGCTATACTGAAGGTGACATATTTTGAGGATAGCAGCATGGATTTTCAACAGTCTCCATCCTGAGGTCACTTTCTCTCGAACTGATGGACTGGGCCCCCTGGATCCTCCTCCCTGTGGCCACAGACACTTCAGATGCACACGGCTGAGGCGCCACTGCTCCTCTGGGGGGCACTCCTCATGTCACAGACACTTTAGGAAGTTTTTAATAAAATTCAAGACTTTTAGATGATTTCTGAACATAGTTTTATTTTGGTCATTTTAAAATTGTGACCGTTTAAACTAGAAAACTTGGTACTGCCTGCAGCACTTCCATCCTGGACAGGCGTAACCCACAGGCGCCCTGTCTGCACCCCACATGCTATTCCCAGCCCCAGTCCAGGCCACTGTCCCGGCAACAGGGAGGCGCAAGAAAGGCTGGAAATGCAGAGCCCAGCGTTCCTGGATCATCATCCTGCACCACAAACCCACTGTGTGCTGGCTTTCCCTGGCTCCTTCTCCCAGCAGGGAGGGCTGCTGAGCCATTAGCACCGCCTGGGCAGTCAAGGGCTCCTCTGGGCAAGGGCAGGGTCTCCTGAGTTACTACCAAGGAATGACTACCAATCCCTCTGAGCTCCTCAGTGGCCGGGCCCTCTGTCCACAGCCCAAAGGCAAAACCAAAGAGCATTTAACCCACACTCCAAGGCACACAGAGCCCAGCATTCTTCTTAAATCTCAGTTTAAATCAAGTATCTGACTCAGCTACAGTAAGTTAAATATCATCTTAGTTATCAGCTTTGTTAAAAACTACAATTGCAGGCTGGGTGTGGTGGCTCACGCCTGTAATCCCAGCACTTCGGGAGGCTGAGGTGGGTGGATCACGAGGTCAGGTTGGTGGGGAACCTGGCCAACATGGTGAAACCCCATCTCTACTCAAAATACAAAAATTAGTCAGGCACGGCGGCGCACACCTGTAGTCCCGGGTACTTGGGAGTCTGAAGCAGGAAAATTGCTTGAACCCGGGAGGTGGAGGTTGCAGTGAGCCAAGATCACACCACTGCACTCCAGCCTGGGTGACAGAGCAAGATGCCGTCTCAAAAAACATAAACAAACAAAAAAAATCCACAATTGCAGTTTCACTGGTTGTTTAAATTGCAGTTGTAACAATGATGGTAACACAAAAGATTCAAGTTCCTGAAAGATCTTGTGAACCATACTGGGGAGGTGAGCCGACCGCCATGAACTGGTGGATTCTCCTTGAGTTTTACAAAGCAGGTCCACAGGATTTGAGAATTGTAGGCGACCCATAATCACTTGTAAACCAAACGGATGTGGCAGCTGTGTCCAGGAATGAAATCCCTGCTTACTGGGGGTTACTAGGAGACAGGCAAGATAAAACCAGGCATCACCAACTGTCACTATGGTGGCGTCTGGTCACCATCTGTATCAGTAACATGGGACTGGCCCGCCTCAGGCGAGGACTGCATGTGGCTTCCCTCTCAGCCTCACACAGAAAGTACACAGACGTCACTGTCAATGAGCACAAATCTGTCCTTTTGCAAAGAGTCAGGAAAGACGCTAACAACAAAAAGCACGTGGCATGGCTGTCACCACCAAGACCTGGCATGTGCCTCAGCTGAACGGTTCCCAGCTTCCATGCTTCACAATACTGAATTTCAGAATTCACACCTTACAGCTCTGACGTTCCATCTTGCACCCTAACCTCAAGACTTTTCCACAAAAAAAAAGGAATACAAATTCCCTTTAAGAAAAGAGTATCAGGCTGGGCACAGTGGCGCATGCCTGTAATCCCAGCACTTGGAGAGACTGAGGTGGGCAGATCACCTGAGGTCAGGAGTTCGAGACCAGCCTGGCCAACATGGTGAAACCCCGTCTCTCCTAAAAGTACAAAAATTAGCTGGGCCCCATGGCAGGTACCTGTAATCCCAGCTACTTGGGAGGCTGAAGCAGGAGAATCACTTGAACCCAGGAGGCAGAGACTGCAGTGGACTGAGATCACATCACTGCACTCCAGCCTGGGAGACAGAGCAAGACTCCATCTCAAAAAAAAAAAGAAAGGATTGGCACAGGGTGGCTTAGAAGCTTTTGTCCCTTAACATCTTCTATTTTTACACCTTCCTTTAGCTAAACACGCTGAGGTTCAAAACCTCACTTAAAACGGTGTAGCTGTGCCCCGTCTCAGGGAATCCCGCCATCTATTCAGTGTTCTGCAGTTAACCATGCACAAACACTGCTATGTGGGAAGCACATAATGCATTAAAACACAAGCAAGCCAGAGAATAACCACTTTCTTCAAGTATCCAAGGTAGTGAGCTCACTTAAAATCCTTTAAGTGATTTACAGAAGTTTAATTTCCACATTCTTCTATGACAGTACTCACTATATGAAACTAGAGACGCTTCTTTGGCAGTATCTTGGGCTTTCCCCAAATCACTATTAAGCATGAGGCGGATAAGGATCGTATTCACAGCCCCCAGGCATGTTCACGCGACAGCCCTGTCCCTCACACGCGCAAGGGGCACATACTTGCTTTTTGTGGTTGCTGCGGAGGAAGGACCTGGGAATCCCATTCTTGCATTCCGAGTCACTCTGCTCTTCGTAACTTTCAAATTCACTGGAACTCCAGCCGTATTCCAAAGAGCTGTTTCCACCTTCATCCCCATTCTCAACATCATCATAAATCATTTCATCTGAGTGCATAAATTCCAAAATAAAATGAAAACTTTAGAAGTCCATGGGGGCTGTTGTATGCCTGTTTGTGATTTTAGCAAATTATCTCGAGCTGGGGGTGGAAGCAAATCTGAACCATGCTGAGGACCCTACAGAGCCCCAGGTGTGCTCCACGGAGGGCGCTGTCACGCAGAGCCCCAGGCGTGCTCCACAGAAGGCACTGTGCAGAGCCTCCACCACCCAGGCAGTGCCAAGGCGGCTAGGGAAAAGCGCTTCAAATGTTTCTCACAAATGCCCCTGCCCCATCGGTACCCTGAGGATCACCTGGCTACGGGCATCCATCGGCCATAGAGAACTTCCCATGAAGAAAAATCTTCCATTATATAAACACACATTCTGGAACCACTTGCTTAAAGGATGTGTACATGACCTTCAAGTCAATCACACTACGTTCATCTTCCAGTTTTATGGCTTACTAATTTTTTTTTTTTGAGACAGTCTTTTGCTTTTGTTTCCCAGGTTGGAGTACAATGGTGCAATCTTAGCTCACTGGAACCTCTGCCTCCCGGGTTCAAGTGACTCTCCTGCCTCAGCCTCCCAAGTAACTGGGATTATAGGCACCTGCCACCACACCTGGGTAATTTTTTTTTTTTTTGAGACGGAGTTTCGTTCTTTTTACCCAGGCTGGAGTGCAATGGCGCGATCTCAGCTCACCGCAACCTCCGCCTCCTGGGTTCAGGCAATTCTCCTGCCTCAGCCTCCCGAGTAGCTGGGATTACAGGCACGCGCCACCACGCCCAGCTAATTTTTGTATTTTTAGTAGAGACGGGGTTTCACCATGTTGGCCAGGATGGTCTTGAACTCCTGACCTCAAGTGATCTACCACCTCAGCCTCCCAAAGTGTTGGAATTACAGGCATGAGCAACCACACCCAGCCAGTTTACTGATTTTATGTCTAGGATCCATCAATAGTAGAGAGAATTTTCTTAAAATCTCTCACCCCAATAGTGTATTTACATATTTCTAATTAAGCCTTGTCATATTTTGTTATATTTTGCTTATATATTTTAAGGCTATGCTGTTAGGTCCATACAAGTTTAAAACTGTTAAATATCTTACTGTGAATTATTCCTTGTTTTATGGCTTAACATTTAATATATTACCATATTTATACTGACAATACTTTGGTGAGAATTTGCATTTTATTTCTTTTTCCATCCATTTACTTACAAATTTTCTCTTTTATGGATGCCTCATAAGAATGTACGTCTAGCTTTGCTATTTTATCCCATCTGAGGGTTTCTTTTACTGGCCATTGGATCCAATTTACCATACGTACCAAATGCTGGTGCTTATTTTGCAGTCTTTTTTCATATGATTTGCAAAGCTTTCTTATTTTATCTTTTCTTGACTTTGCCAGATGGGAGTTGCTCTACTCTTTCAAAGTTAAATAATCGAATCCTATTCTCTTAGCAGTTACCCATAAAATGCCAACTTGACCAATCATAGCAAAAAAAAAAATCCGTCCCTGTACCCTCTCCCTGAAAAATTGCCCTCCCCTACAGTCGGCTGTGGTGGGGCTTTGGCTCCACCTGAAACTCAGTCAGTGTCATCAGTGTGGTCCCAACAGTGTGGTAGCGACTTTCCACGTGTCCGTCACTTTACGGCTCCCCAGTCCTTCCTGCCTCCCACTACAGCCTTCTCGGTCCAGCGCGTTCTTCCCTGCAGCACATCATTGACTATTTGCAGTAAGTCTCCCCAGCTCTGACTTATGCTGCCTGTCTCCCTTTTTAAAGGACTGCACTTTGCTATATGTGGCAGTCCAGGCTAAAAGGGCCATTTCCTTCTTCACTTTGGGAACCCACCCCCAGCCTATGGATAAGTCGAATCGCGGTTCCTTTGCAGGAACTGCGTTTTCTCTCTACTTGCACTAAGGAGATTCACTGTGGGCGTGGTGCTCTGTGGTCTCCATTGTATGGACCTAGGTATGGATCAATGGATAATTCATCTTGCCTTGAATCTGTGTTTCTAAAATCTGAGAATTTATGTTTTTCTCTCATTGTAGAGAATTCTCAGTAGTTCTTTCTTTGAATATTACCTTCGCCTGATTGTCTATATTTTCTCATAGATGGCATTTATTCGAACACGGTGCTACTTCTCAGCCTCCATGTTTCCAACCTCTTTGCTGACATTTTCCGTATATTTAACTCCTCTGCTTGCCTGGGATGAGTAAGATAACTGCCCTATTTCGAGTGTTATAAACACATATACATAGGTGCACAAACACCAACATTCCACCACACATCAATAAGCCATTCTAGAAGCAACACAAAACACGAATACAGAAAACGACGGGGCCATCCACTAAAGTCACTTTTGCATCCAGAGGGAAAGGCTGCTAGGCTGAATCTCCTCAAATCGATTCCAGACAAAATCAAACCTGGTTCAGAGTCTGAGTTTTCCCTTGGAACGTCGTCATAAATTGCTTCTTCTGGATCTGGAATAAACGCGGAGAAACACTTTAAACAGTGACCAACGTAAACCTAGTGCAATTTAAATTTTATGGGGCCACAGTCGCCGACGATGTCACGATTATTTAAAGAGTTGGTTTGTAAGAGTTGTTTTTGTAAATTTATTTTTTACTTTTTTCTTCTTTTTCCTAAGCAGTAGACAACAAGGGCTGTACGTTAGTTAAAAGCACCTTACCAAAGCATAAGCACTATTTTTAGGGCAGTATAACTTGTTGGGAGTGAAGGACGTCACTGTAAGTGGACCAGCTGTAAAATGTCACTAGTAAGGAGTTTTACGGTTCCCAGGCCAATCTGGTTGTATGATTTTGAGTTCAATTATACATTTCTAATTGGCTCTCTTACAAATATTTTAAGCTTATGAAGTTAATTTGTTCTGATGCACAGAAAATACAAAGGTGGCACACAGAAATTCCAGAAATAAAAAAAGACCCCATCAGTGCTGGAAAAAATGGAAAACCATCCAAATCAACCAATGACCCCGTAATTTTGTGCCCCTGCAGGTAAAAAGTAGCCACATGCAAGTATCAGAACACTAAACCTACAGGACGGTGTCTCTCCATCTGCAGCATGTGCAACGCTGGGGTTCTGTGAAACACCATTTCATAAAAAAGGAGGGAAGTTCTGTGTACAAAACCTGCTGCGTGAGATGACCACACAGGACATCAACAACGAGCCTGCTGTTTCCTCGGGTATCCGCGAGACTTACACACTTCACATGAAAATCCACCTCAGAAAACAACCTTTAAATCGAAGTTACACTCACTGACTCGTGGTGCCCTCCCTGCAAGAGAACGTCCAAACTACTACGTAAGACTATGTCGATGACATACAGGCAGCTGCTTCCTGCACATCAGAAAGAAATTGAGATCAATAAACCCAAACTCTCCCCTGACATCTCCCCTGTTCCCATGCTACCAGGGAAATGCAAACTCAGGAAAATTCCTTCTCTGCTGCTGCTGTCAAGCTCCGGTATTTACAGATGCTCTTTCTTGGAACAGCATTTACTAGCTGCGACCACAGTAAAGATTTCTACTCCTCTTAGATAATGTGGAGGGTCTGCTGGTTTAGAGATCCTGTTTCCAAATACGGTTATTCTAACTCACTGTCATCTGGGTAATAAAGATGAGTAATGAGAAAAAAAATCAGACAAATTTTACTTTGGAAATAAAATTGCCAGCAAACAGCCAAGACAATAATTTAACCCGGTAATGATCCTGTGTTAATAGCCACCCAGCAGAAGCATCTAATTACACTTAGATCTTTGTTTTGACAAAGTCATAACTAAAACCAGAAAACTTCCAGGAGACAGTTCAATAATCAGGAGGTAACAAAGACAGCTCTACCTTGTAAGGTGATCTTATAAATCAGTCACATAGAAATGAGTGAGCCAGTGGATAATGAGTCGTAAACAGGAAAGGAATCTTTACTTCTCCTTTAAAAATTAAAACACGAGTTCATCTAGCTAAAAATCTTTCAGCCTTTGAAACCGCAGGTGGGACAGCAGATCTGGCCACTTGGAGGTGGGCTGGCTCCACCAACCAAAGGGATAAAGAATGCCGTTAGGTTTGGTCTTAATCGTACAGAAGCTTCGTCTGTGTGTTGGAAGTGCACTGGTTTTATTCCTCCCAGAAAGACGGCAATAATCCCACAGGTTTAAACGCACAGAAAAACCCAGTCTGGAATTCTCTGCCCTACTGTTTACACTGCACATTGCTGTGATTTCCAGGAGTGATACTGTAAATAAAATGATGCTCTCCAGGATGTTTCCTATTTTCGAAATCTGAACATGAATCGCTCACAGGAACAAAAATTGTTGTTTTTATAAATATTTGTGTCTAGTCTGTCCTTTAAGCAATAGTTCTTTTACATAAGCTATGATATTAATAATCTCATTACCAGTCAGCTTTTAAAGCACATTTGTTTAAGGCACATTTGTTTTGGAAAAATACGCTACAGAATTTTTTTTAAGTTACAAATAAATGAGATTCTATTAAATGTTTTGGAATCTGTTGTTTGTACCAAAGGTAAATTAACAAAAGTTTTACTCAGGAATCCCCATTTGAATACTTATGATTCAATATAAGAAAACACCAAGTTATGTAAAATAAATTATGTATTGGAAAAAAAAAGGGGCCCCACCCGCCCCCTCATCAAAATGGGAGCCAGACACCGCATCTCCCTGGGAGTCACGGGGAAGCGGAGGGTGAGCATCCGGGTGGCGGCCGACCCTGGCTGCAGGTCAGAGTTTCTGTTCCCCACAAATCTAACTGTTACCATAACAGCAAAGCCTGTGCCAGAAAGAAACCACCAGGAACGGTGCATGCCTGCATGTGGGGAGCTGGGATGGCCTCAGGAAGCCCCGGGAAACTTCTGCACAGGCAGCCCATGTTACTAGTTCTGGTAAACGGACATCTTTTAGAGTTTGAGATCTGACCAGACATGAGACTCAGGGTCCCAGCCCGGCCGCAGTGATGTTTGTGGAGCGTGGTGAGGATCTGGCTGGGGGTGGCCCGGGCACTTACTCTCCATCCAGGCTGTGTTGGCTGGGTCCGCCGCCCAGCGGGCCAGTGCGCTGTCCTCTCGACTGACGTGATCTTCACTTAAAGAAAACAAACCATAAAGTCAGAATGTCCAGGCACAGCCCCGTCACTAGGCCGCCACTGCCCTGCAGCCTGTGCGTGTGTGAATGTATGTGTCTGTCGCTACGCAGAGAATCGCATCTTCTCCCAGCCATTATCATAATCACAGGACAACCCACGTTCAAGTTTTCCCTCATAACTCTGTAAATAAGTACCCCAGACACTTGCCCTACACACAGCACAGAACACGGGATGAGGGGAATACACGAGCGACTGGGCCGGCGCCCCAGGAGGCCTGAACTGTCTTCCAGTTTTTCAGCCGCCCCTCTGAGGGCCTCTCAGGCCCTGCTCGACGCTGGGTGGTGGAGACGCCAGCAGGCGATGGGCCCTCTCCACGTCCAGGAGCAGGTCAGTGGGAGGAAGACATGCAAGGCCACCCAGCATAAATGATGGTGCTCTGTCCACAGCGGGTGGTAATGTGGGCCACACCAGAGTCCCACACACGGGGACTGGGATGTCACCCTTGGCAACCGGAAGCCGTGGGAATGCTCTGCTTAGAAGGATGATGAGGTCACACTCCCTGCACACACTGAGCGTTGCCCCGTGAGAGCACCACTGCTGACGAAAGAAACATAGCGGCGATCAGGCCTCTCCACGCTGCGCCCCGCGGACAGCTGTGCAAGGACGAGCCCAGCGGCAGCGCTGCTGGGAAGGCAGAGACTGGAAGCAGGCGAGCACCCAGAGATGTGCACACAAGGCCTGGAAAACACTCCTAAGGGAAGGGTCGCTCCCATGCAATCACGTGACAATCCGTGAAGAGCACCCCACGAGGGCGACTTGCCAAGCAAAAAGCTCTAACAGGCCCCGAGGTACCTACAGGACTTTCCAGGTGAGAGAAGAGAGTCTGTGGAACTAGGATGTGGTCCCCGTGAGAGCCTGTGTCCTGGTGACAGGTCCATGGGTGCTGGGGGACGCCCCATGTGCGACGCTGTGCACATGTGGAATTAGGATGTGGTCCCCGTGAGAGCCTGTGTCCTGGTGACAGGTCCATGGGTGCTGGGGGA
>CM052661.1:1273443-1298277 GCA_028533165.1 Leontopithecus rosalia | reverse complement strand
CACCCCTGCCCCCAACACACACCCACACCCCTGCCCCCAACACACACCCACATACCCCTCCATCCCCCGCTGCCCCTCCCAGCCCCACTGCCCCTCCATCCTCTGGCAAGAAGACAGCGAGACACCAGCTCTGACTGCAGCAATCTGGAGTTTCCGGCAAGCAGGTGACAGGAGACATACATAAGGATAACTGGCATCTAGCACACTAAGTGATCAAGGCCCAAAACCGCACCAGCTCTCCTGAGCACCTGCTGGGGGAATCAGAAATCAGGGTGAAGTTCAAGGCATCCCAGACGCGAGGGGGCAAAACACTGGGGACCAGATGTTGTTTCAAAACTTCCCAACGCTACAGCCCGGCCTTTCCTCCGTGGTGCCCCGTCACTGAAGATGAACTGGGGGCTCTGTAAACAAACACCTACTGACTTGGGGAGGCCGGAGGGAAGGTCAGGCCCAGACCCTACAGAACCTCAGGCCACTTTGGGGGCATGGACAGGAGGGCAATGGTACCTTCTTCATCCAGGGACGTGGTGCGGATGATGACCGGGCTGGAGTAGGCGGGCAGCAGGAGGGGCAGGTTGGAGGGCACTGCATAGCCACAGGGCACAGGCACCGAGTACCCACAGGGCACATGGAGACCCACGTTCTCCTCCTCATTGCCAGGCGTGGGGGCAGGTGGCTGGTCCTCCTGAAATGGCGTGATGTCGATGACAGAATATGGGTTGACTTTCAGCGGGAGCACCAGCTTAGCAGGCTCTGCCACTGGGGTGGTTTCTGCTCCAGCTCCGTCCTCACCTCCTGGGGATTCGGAAAGGACTTGTCAGCAGACATATCACCAAGGGCGTGGCAGGTGTGCCCTCCGGGAGTGCAGGCAGGAAGCCGGTAATGAACTCCCAGCCTCCATTCCATGACAGTCCCCTGGATATTCCCATGTCATCAGGTGGGTCTCGGAGGGAGTGCTCCCACATGGGGAACCCAGCATCACCTCTGGGCACAGGCGAGGCAGATGCAGCTTGACCACTGCCGGAGACTCATCCCATGAGCTAAGTCAGGGAGGAGCTGCTGGAGGAGGGGCCGCTCCCCCACCAAAAGGTGGGTGCTGCACACAAACGCCGTGCAGGCCGGGAGGTGGGTGCTGCACACAAAGAAACACCGTGCAGGCCGGGAGGCAGGTGCCCCGCATGAAGAAACGCCGTGCAAGCTCTCCCACCACAGCCTGCCCTGAACAGTCCCTCTGGTCAGCGAACAAAAGCACCCAACCCACCTCAAGACTCAGAAAGATAAACCTGTATGGCTACTTCACCCCAAATGTTCTGAATACTTCATTTAATCTAGTGATACAATGATCAGCTCATTCTTACTGCGAATAGCGATACCTTTTCTCTATAGCATAGAAGGGGAGGGAGGAGGCTGAAAATTACGGAAAGTGGTACAAAGAAGAGAGACTTTGCCAATCCCAATCAAGTCACTTCAGGGACATCAAGAAGAAATCCGAACTCTCTGGCTCCCAGAAACCCTCCTTTCCCTACAACGTTCCAATTGAGCAATAAGAATGGGGAGAAAAATCAGTGAGCCCGAATGAGCCCAATGGCTGGGCACAGGTGACCCTGACTCTGGCGATCTGCGGACCCACCTGGGAACCCACCGGGGAACTCACCTGGGGACCCACCTGGAGACCCCAAAGACCCTCCCGGGGACTCACCTGGGGACTTGCCTAGGGACCCTCCTGAGGACTCACCTGGGGTCTCGCCTGGGGACCCTCCCAGGGACTCACCTGGGGCTTCGCCTGGGGACCCTACTGGGGACTCGCCTGGGGACCCTCCTAGGGACTCACCTGGGGACTCAGCTGGGGACCTTCCCGGGGACTTACTCGGGGACTCGCCTGGGGACCCTCCTAGGGACTCACCTGGAGACTCACCTGGGGCCTCAGCAGCGGGTGCAGGGGCTTCACCGGCTCCAGCACCTCCTGTCTCAGGGGTGGAGGGAGCCTGCCTGTCCGCTTCTGGGATTTCATCTCCACTGTCAAAATCGAACTGTTCTCCCTCTTCCTCTTCATTATTATTAGAATCATATTTCGCTTCACTTTCTAAAGAGAAAAACCAAAATCAGAACAAGGAGATATATATGTGTGTGTGTGCATATATGTGTGTGTATATATATATGTGTGTGTGTGTATATATGTATATGTGTGTGTGTGTATACGTATACATATATATACACATGTGTATATATACATATATATACATATACACACACACACATATACATATATATACACACATATACGGACACACACACATACACATGTTAGCCAGAGACATTGACTAAGTTCCACTATGCTGTACTGTACTTGTAGTTAGACTTTTTAAGGGGCAAAACATGTATCATTAGAATTCTGAGTCACTGTTTTTTATTTTCTTTTAATAGGATCTACAACTCACAGTTAGAAAAGAAAACAAGAGGCCAGAAGCAGTGGCTCACGCCTGTAATCCCAGCATTTTGGGAGGCCGAGGAGAGCAGATCACGAGGTCAGGAGTTTGAGACCAGTCTGGCCAACATGGTGAAACCCCGTCTCTACTAAAAATACAAAAATTAGCTGGGTGTGGAGGTGAGCGCCTGTAATCTCAGCTACTTGGGAGTAGGAGGCAGGCGAATCACGTGAACCCGGGAGGCAGAGCTTGCAGTGAGCCAAGATTGTGCCACTGCACTACAGCCTGGGTAACAGAGCAACTCTGTCTCAAAAAAAAAGAAAGAAAAAAAAAAAAACAAGAAAAAGGAAGGGGAAAAAAAGAGCGTTTCTCATTTTAAATACATGCACCCAGCAGATGAACGTCACCAGCTGGGCTGATGGTTGGGAAGAGAATTCAGTATCATACACTTTAATTTTAGAAACGACTCTGACACCCAAGGTCTCTCCCTACAATTCTTTCATCTTCATGTTGCCGCTTTTATTTATTTTATTTATTTATTTTTTTGAGACGGAGTTTCTCTCTTGTTGCCCAGGCTGGAGTGCAATGGCACGATCTCGGCTCACCGCAACCTCCGCCTCCTGGGTTCAGGCAATTTTCCTGCCTCAGCCTCCTGAGTAGCCTGGATTACAGGCACGCGCCATCATGCCCAGCTAATTTTTTGTATCTTTAGTAGAGACGGGGTTTCACCATGTTGACCAGGATGGTCTCGATCTCTTGACCTCGTGATCCATCCGCCTCGGCCTCCCAAAGTGCTGGGATTACAGGCACAAGCCACCGCGCCTGGCCCCTCTTTTATTTATAAATTTTAAATAAATATCTCTAATGGTTAGAAAATCAGTGTCAAATACATACAGCAATAAATAGCTTAAAATACATACCTCCATAATTACTAAAGAGCAGAGTTAATAACTGTTCCAAGTAAGTATTATAAGAAACATTTTGCAGGAGGTGAGTTACAGGTCTCCTTGGAGCTGGGCTGACAGCTGGCGGTGCAGCCTGCAGGGTGACTGCAGCACACATCACCTGTGTAGACAGTGCGCTGGGACTGCGCCCTGCCATCAGAGTAGACAGGCACTTCTCCTTTTTCCAGAAGAGACCCATGTGCTGGGATGACACCCCACACACACCCAGGAGCAAGAGGAGCCCAGCCCCTGCCAGCCTTTCCCAAGGGCCGGAACTTCTTCCCAGCACACGTTCCTGAGGACGCCGCCTGCTGCCTCCCACCACACCCTGAGGTCCACAGAAGCACGTGGCACCTCAGGACAGGGCCTGGGTCAGCCCAACCTAAGCCTCTCAGACAGAAAAATTCTCCTGTGGCCCAGGGAGAGGCACCCGGCCAGGACGGACCAGCTCAGCTGCGGGCAGCTCTGAAGGGAACAGAGGGGGCGCCAAGGGGGAGCCCTGCTCAGGAGGAACCCACAGACACGACCCACTTCCGCTCCAACCAGTCTTCAGGCACACTCCACCCGGGCCTCCTGGGGAACGCGAATGGGCTACAATCAACCTTCCAATGTGAGGCGTTTCACTTTCCTCTGAACTGCTAAACTAGTCATACATTCTACCAGCGCCTTTTGAAGGAAACAGACTTTTAGGTCACCATGAGTAAGCAGAGGGGCCCAGGCCCACAACAGCGTGAAATTTTTTTTTTTTTTGACGAAGTTTCGCTCTTGTTACCCAGACTGGAGTGCAGTGGTGCAATCTCAGCTCACCGCAACCTCCGCCTCCTGGGTTCAGGCAGTTCTCCTGCCTCAGCCTCCCGAGTAGCTGGGACTACAGGCGCGCACCACCATGCCCAGCTAATTTTTGTATTTTTAGTAGAGACGGGGTTTCACCTTGTTGACCAGGATGGTCTCGATCTCTCGACCTCGTGATCCACCCTCCTCGGTCTCCCAAAGTGCTGGGATTATGGGTGTGAGCCACCGCACACAGCCAACAGCGTGAATTTGATCCAGCTTTCCCTGTAAGGACAGTGGAGATGGGACCCCGAGCTGACCGTGACACCTGGGGGCCCCTCGAGCTTTCTGAAACTGCTTCCACCAACACTCACAAGTTTTAAAACTAAGAGAATAACAAATATTGAAATTGAATCAAGAAAAAGGATTCGGAAACGTGTTATTTTTAAAACATACATCTGATAAGAGTGTGTGTTGATGTCCTTCTGGATGGTGAACTCTGCTCTGCCCAGATACCAAAGCCGCATCCACTTCTTAGGTCAAAGACTTCTCCAAATTCAGTTCTCAGTTTAAGCCTAACCAAGTAAAACAAGCGAAGAGCAGGGAGAGCCACTAATTTCCAGAGTTTGAACCTTGATTAACCCTTTCTAACCAGTTCTCACTGTCTCCCAAGTGACAGTAAACAATCCCTGTTTCAGAAGGGTTTGTCTGCCATATCATTAAGTAGTCAGTTTACTGAAATAAAATGAACACCTTTTAAAGTAAAAGTTTAACAAAAAATAAAACTGTTTTCTGGAATATTTTCCAAATGCAACTATCATCTCCCTAGAATTTATGTTTGGGGAGAAAAGAATCACGTTTTCCAATAAACATAATGGAGAAACAGTGCCATCTAAATACCTTGACAGAAATGATGGGTAAAAATGCTTATGTATCGCTGGGCACAGCAGTTCACACCTGCAGTCCCAGCACTTTGAGAGGCCAAGACGGGCTCATTGCTGGAGCCCAGGAATTCGAGACCAGCCTGGACAGCAGAGTAAAACCCCATCTCTTAAAATAAAAGAAAGGTACAAAAATTATCCTGGCGTGAAGGTGTGGACCTGCGGTCCCAGCTACTCTGAAGGCTGAGGTGGGAGGATCACTTGAAGCCAGGAGGCGAAGTCGCAATGAGCTGAGACTGCGCCACTGCGCTGCAGCCTGGGGGACAGAACAATACCGTGCCCCCAACCCCAAAACTGTGTATGTGTTGACCTAGCAACCTAAGCGGTCACTGCCGGGCGCTGTTCAGATCCATCCGGGCGGTGACACATCACATCAGAGTTTTACTTTGTCAACTCCTTTTTGGAGGTTATATTTTACTACTACTGAACTCTATCAGTTAGATAAAATACACCTAGAAATGACTCTAGAAAAACTGTTTTAAAAAAGCTTAACAATGTCCGGTACAAAACAGGTCTTAAATATCTGCAAGGGGAGAAACACAAGCTGCTGGGCCCTGAACTCACGCTGTATTCCAAACAGGAAGAAGGAGGTGTCTGTAAAGTGTTCAGGAAGGAAGGCAGCGGACAGGAGCCCATGTGTTCAGGAAACGGCCCTCAGCAGACACTGGGGCCCCTCCACTCCCTCCCCATACACCGCCTCCTGGGCTGTGACACAGCCCTGGGGGGACCTGTGAGATTCCCAGGGACAGTGCGTGCTTGCTCCCGCGTACCAGGTACCATCCTGAGAAGACAGCATGCCTTCCTGGAGCCGACGCCTCTGCTCACCACGCCGCACGGTGCACACAAAACCCCATAGACAGCAATGTGAGACACGCTCGTCATGTGAGCGAATGAATGAGTGCGTTACGGGCAGATGAGCAAGCTTCCAACTTTTTTTTTTTTTTGCCAAAAGAACTCAGTTTTTCCCCTAGTAAAACTTTAAGTAGAATTATACTACACAAAGGAAACAACAGCAATCCAGAAATTTCTCCAAAAGTTTGAACTTGTTAGTTTAGACTTGGAGATCCTTGGAAATGCCTTGGGGCTTGGAATTCAAGAGATCTCTGCTGTCACCAAGAGACTGGCCAACGCTGTGGCGGAGCTGCCCTCCGCCCTCTGCAAACACTGGATGGAAAGACTTTCAAAGTTACATAGATGTGCATTACAGACTCCAGTAAAAAAAAAATAGCCTTCCACAAGAACTCAAAGAGGGAAGTCGCAGTCAATGTAACCACCTGAGGCTGTACCCCAGGCTACGCGGGTGTCCACAGCACAACGGGCAAGGCCACCCGGGGCTGGGCTGCTCCTCCCTGACACCCATGTCCAATGGGGCCTCCACTGGATGGTGAGGCTGCGCCAGCGTCTGAGTTGAGCAGAGCTGGGCGTTCAAGGTGGTGTGTGCTGAGCCCTTCATCCCAGACACTACCTCACGCCCTGGGGATCCCGGGCCTCACAGACCCCACCCAAGCTCCTCAGGTCCTTTCGTGAAGAGCAACGCAGAACGTCTTTTAAAATCCCAGCATTTCAGGTCCTAAGTTTAGCCCTGACAGGTTCAACTGTGGCCGCTAAATCCCTGTGCTGAAGTCCTCACCCCCCATCCCAAGGGTCAGCTCATCTGCAAATACGTGACTGCAGGTGCAATTGGTTAAGGAGGCTGTGCTAGAGCAGGCTGGGCTGACCCAGCATGGCGGCGTCTTTGTGAGAGCAGAGGCCAGCACAGGGAGGGGGAGCCACCTGGCAGCGCAGGTGCAGAACTCCCAGGAGTGCCCACAGCCAGGGGGTGCCGGAAGAGGTGAGGAAGGCTATGACCTTCACTCTAGCCTCCAGAACTCTGAGAGAATCAATGCCTGTGACCAAAGCTGCCAGCCCAGGAGGCCACCTTCATGAGCTCAGCCAAGCCACTTCCACCACAAAGGGCCCTGCGCCATCCTCAGGGCCATGGCAGGAGCCGGTGAGCAGGGGCCAGGTCAGTTCCCATGACACTTGTGCTGGCAGCCACAGAAGGAATTTCCCACTCCTCAAAAGCCCGGGTTCAGAGCTGAGCCATTCAGCTGAATGAGAACACTGACAGGAAACTCTACAATTTGCAAACTAGAGAAAACGTTCAAGCGCTGCTGAAAGCATCTCAGGAGATACAATGTGTTGTAGTTGAGACAACATGGATCATTCAGAAAAGAAAGTGACGACCGGTGGGGAATCTGCGGTGTAGCCATCATTCGGTGGACACACCTCGGCCCAGTGTTCTCTGCCCGCTGGTTCCTGTGGAGCCCAGGGCCCTGGGTAGGCAGCGAGGCAGGGAAGCAGGGAAGGGCTGGGGCAGGGCTGCAGCAGGGGACAGGCTCCGCGGCCCTCCTGCACACACAGGACGGCAGGTTCTGAGAGCCACTCGTGAAGGCCACGACATGGTGGCAGCGAAGCCCGTACCCCCCCACCAGTGCCCAGCCCAAATCTAACCTGGCATTTGGGTTTTGGGAACCATTCTTCCCATGCCCTTCTCCTCTGGTCTGCCCAGGACCACCCTCTGGCCATAGCTGGACTTCAGGAAAACCGCAGGCTCTTCTGCACTCAGGGGCCAGCCCTTGTGGGTCGTCAGCAGCTCAACGGGCAGCCCCCAGTGCTGACCGACAGCAGCAGCCACGTGAGCCTCAGGACCCAGACCGTTTCCGTCACGAGCAGGGCCACTGGGGCTGCTGAGGTGGCACCGACTTCTCACCAGCCTGTTTACACTGGTCAGTAAGCTCATCCGTAAGGCACAGATTTGTAAAACAAGCTACGAAACAGAACATCTTAAGAAACAGCTGCTTCTAGTTATTGTGACACAATGTGACCATGCCCATTTTGTATGCCTATATGTAAAAAAGAGCAAGGAAGTGGCCTGAAAATGCAGTCTTTAAAATGCTGCTGCTGGAAACGGGGCCGCTCCCTAGTTCTTTCCAGGACGACAGAGAGGTTCTGGGGGACCCACAGGACAGCTGGCGGTTGCATGTGGTGTGGCCAGTGTGACCAAGGGTCTGACTTGCTCCTGTGTTTAATTCTTATTAATTCCAATATTTGTAGACACCTTAGGCTAGTGGATCTTGCGGGCCTGAATCTCGAGCTCTGAAGATGGCAAACACCTGTCTGAACCTGTGAGCTGTCCCCACCCCCACTGGGTCCCCTCTGCTGGCTCCTGTTGTCCTGTGGTCTGAAGCAGAGGTTCATTTCAATTTGGTTGTTGCTACTTTTTCTTTTTTTGGGACAGAGTCCTGCTCTGTTGCCTATGTAGGAGTGCAGTGATGTAGTCCCGGCTCACTGCCTTGACCTACTGGGCCCAAGCAACCCTCCCCCTTCAGCCTCCCAAGCAGCTGGGACTACAGGCATGAGCCACCACACCCCGATAAGTTTTATTATTTTTAGTAGAGATAAGGTGGCACTATGTTGCCCAGACTGGTCTCAAATTCATGAACTCAAGCGATCCTCCTGCCTGAGACTCCTGAAGTGCTAGGATTACAGGCATGAGCCAACATGTCCACCCTAGTTTGGTTACTTTTAATTGATACAACTTTCTAGAGCAGTTTTAGGTTCACAAGAAAACTGAGCAGAAGGTACAGAGAGTTCTCATATACTCCGTGACCCCACAGAGAGCCTCCCCCAACAATAACCCCCCCCACCCCCCACCAGAGAGGAACAAACAGTTGTTGCACCTGATGAGCCAACACTGACGGACTGTTGCTAACTCGAGCCCGTGGCTGGCGTGAGGGCTCACTCTTGGTGCTCTGCACTCCACGGATTTGGACAAGCCTGTAATGACAATGGATGCACCATTGTTGAGGAATTTTATGGCCCTAAAAATCCTCTGTGCTCCACCTATAATCCCTCTCTCCCCAAACTCCTGCAACCACCGATCTTGTTACTGTCTCCATAGTTCTGTTTTCTAGAATGTCAAGTGGCTGGAGTCACACCGGGTGCAGCGTTTTCAGGAGGCTTCTCCCACTTAGCAAGATGCACTTAAGGCTCCTCCATGTCTTTTCATGACTGGACAGCTCATTTCTTCTTAACGCTGAATATTCCATTGTCTGAATTTGCCACCGTTTATCCCTTCACCTCCTGAAGGACATCATGGCTGCTTCTGAGTTTGGGCAATTATGAATAAGGCTGGTATCGACACCTGTGCATGCAGGTATTGTGTGGACATCAGTTTGGATAAAGACCGCGGGGCATGGCTGCGATCACACGGTAAGAGTGTGCTCAGCTTTGGAAGAAGCCATCAAGCTGCCTTCCCACGAGGCCACCCCACACCGTCCTCAGCATTTGCTGCCTGTGTTCTGGATTTTGGCTATTCTACTTCAAATTTAGTTTTAAGTGATCTTTTCTTAATGAGCAAAAGAGGACAAATAAAGTGTCTAAATTTAGTTTAAAACTTAGCCGCCCCCTGTCTAGGGTAGGGAGTAGCCTTTGGGGTGACTAGGATGTCCTAGCGCTGTGTGATGGGCCACACGTTTGTGAATACACTAAAAAGCACTGAGCTTTACAATTTAAATAGGTGGAGAGTACTAAGATATGAATTATATCCTAATGAAGCTATCAACAAAAAAACCTTAATTTCTCATTTTAAATAACCTATACGTATAAAAACTATTGCTGCCTAAGTTTGTCAGGGAAAAAATATATTGCTAATATCTGAAACTTATCAATGCAGATACTATCATTTACGTTAATGGCATCCAAAGTTTGTTTTAAGTGGAAAGAAAAAGAAGGCTACTTCTAAAATACTGGAAGAATATTCACTAACATTTTATGAATAGTACGAATCTCCCAGAGGCGAAGTATTTTCTTTGTTGTGACTTGTCTATGTTTTAATTTTTATTCTACAGTAAATATGCATTATAATTTTTTAAATTACAAATCGTAAAGTCATTTGTAATACCTGAAATTTAGCTTTACTCAATATTCACTGAATAAATAACAAACAGCAACCGTGATCCTCCCCTCACCGGACAGCACGTCGCGCATCCTGCTGTGCTATTCTGAAGCCCCTGGACACACCTACAGGAGAAATGTGGAGCAGAGTCGGGGCTGAGAGCACAGCTATGGAGTCAGAGTGCTGGGTTCAAACTTCGCTGACTGGCCGCGAGGCCGCATCCCTCATCTATAGAAAGGAATCACAGAATGGAAAGAATCCCCCCCCTGGGCCACGTTGCCATAAGTAGGAAAGGCCACAGGTGTGTACAAAGCCACTTAACGTAAGGACTAAGAGCAGAGGACCCAGGGTATCTCTTCACAGAGACGCTGACGATGGCGAAGAGCATATGCAAAAGAAGATGCACAGAGCACGCAAACCCTCTGCTTAAGTGCTTCCGAATGCCTTTGCTAAGTGCTTACCTGCCAGGTCTAAGTACGTTACAGATGCTAACTTGTCAGCGCCTCACCAAACCTATGAGAGGGGTTCTGTGTTTTCCGGGAATGACGGAAATTGGAGGCTGTTTCTGTCACCAGCTCACACACCTCAGAGTCAGCATTTGAACCCTAGAAGCAGGCTGCCCATCCCCAGGCCACCTTCCCTCGTGAGCAGACAGCCCTCTGACTGTTCCAGATCCATGAAGAACTTTTAGACATGCAATGGATCACCACACTGAGGAAAAGGTCCAAGTCATCCTCATTTCCAAGTTCAGACACAAGAGCTAAGCATTACATTGCTGGGGCTTTTAAGACCGTATTTGATTCTAATACGGAAGTTTAACTCAGGATATGATTTTCTCTAATTTCAAATGAAGGCTGTTTGTTTCTTAACTCTATTGTTTAAAGAAAAGTCCTTTTAAAAGCACCGGGCTGCAAACAGCTTCACCCACAAGACGCTATTCGTGATCACTTCTCGGCTCTGGGTGTCACTGGGGTTTATAGCTGCTTGTGCTGAAGGAGGCATCCCCCAGAAACAGTGCTGCCCCCAGAAGCGATGCCAGTGTGGGCACTGGCTTCTGTCTGAGCTCATTAAGGACATTACCAGGCATGTGGTAAGTGATTTTTTGGGAAGCAACATTAACATGGCAATTGTACTGATTTCTTTTTCCCTAACATAATTTGCATTGGAATTTTGCTACTAATTAGAGAAAGGCTCTAGCTGGCAGTGTGACTTGTTCTGCATTCTGAAAAATCCAAGATCTTCCGAATGCATTGGCTAAGTGCTTACCTGCCAGGTCTAAGTATGTTACAGATGCTAACTTGTCAACTCCTCACCAAACCTATGAGAGGGGTTCTGTGTTTTCCAGGAATGACGGAAATTGGAGGCTGTTTCTGTCACCAGCTCACACACCTCAGAGTCAGCATTTGAACCCTAGCTGCCGGGCAGCAGAGCCTGAACTCTTTCCTAGTGCACAAACTGCCTCCCAAACTGACATGGCTCCACTTTACTCCAGTGTGGGAAACAGAGCAAGACTCCACCTAAAAAAGAAAAAGTTAAAAATCTACATTCAATGACTACAATTATGTAGAAAAGAAAGATGGGGGAAAAACAGAAACACAATGATCTAAAGTACCAGCAGCGACTGCATCAGAGCGCAGGGAAGAGGTGAGGCGGCGGCTCATTTCCTGCCATATCTGGATCTTCAAGGGCATTTTTAAGCAGACAGTTTACTTAATAATGGGGAAAATTATAATTAAAGTATCATTGAATCCTCAGAAAAGACACCAGGCCATTACCCCTATGTCTATTTGCCATCAAAATTAATGGCTAGAAACTCACATCAGTGCTGTTCTCACAGCGTTTGAGCCAGAGCATGTCATTAAATCGTGGCTTTCTGTATCAAAGTCCAAGGTCATGTGGGCCTGTCAGCAAAAGCAGGGAGCCTCACTTCCAACCCCACAGAGGGCTGGGTGGCTCCTCCACACCTGCCAGGCTCCCGGGTCCCAGCAGGGTGAACAGTTAACAGTCTCCACGTTCCTGCAGCCTGGATCCAGAGGGCCTTGGCCCAAGGATGGCCTGGTCAGTACATCTGCACCCAGAGGGTGTGGCCTGCACACTCTCCCCCAGGTCGAAATGTGGGCAGAGCGAGGGGCCGTGGAGACACCCCCAGCCCCAAGAGAGGTGGACCTGCTGCAGGGAGCAGCACCAGCTGCTGGGGACCCTGGGCTGCCCCGGTACTGCCTCCATCAGATGCTGTGCCTCTAATTAGCACAAGTACCAAGGTGGAGTCCTCTGGGGCCAGGGACCTTCCACAAACCAGTTCTGGTGGTGAAGGCCGTGGCTGGACGGGCATTTCATCCAATCCAGGAGGTAGCACCACTGAGCAGAGCTCCTCAGGGTGTCAGGCACCAGCCAGCACTGACGACGCCATCAGCAAATGCCAGGGATACACTTAACGAGAAAACGGTGTTTCCACCGTCTTTGAAACAGTGGGCAAATGAGGGTGAAAGGCAGCATCCACCTGCCACGGATGGTGGATGGGCCCTACGTCCTCCGCATTCCCAGACACGTACCTGCGGAGAGAGCCTCTCTTTTCTTCTTCACTTTCCCCAGCAACTGTACCTGCTGCCCGAGCACGTCAAGGCACCATATTAATGTTTTCCCATCCTACATGCGAGTGGGAAGGAGGGGAGGCAACAGGAAAGCACACGGGTCCGGTGCCCCGCCCTTAAAAAAGAACACTATCTGTGACAACCTCTCAGTTCCATGAAATGCCGAAAAGAAAGCAAGGAGGCAGGAGGGGCCTCCGGAGGGCTGGCCGCCCAAGGGTCCCGCAGACAGCGAGGCCGCAGGAAGCTGCCCACTGCCCCTGCCCTGCTGGCCGCCCAAGGGTCCCGCAGACAGCGAGGCCGCAGGAAGCTGCCCACTGCCCCTGCCCTGCTGGCCGCCCAAGGGTCCTGCAGACAGCGAGGCCGCAGGAAGCTGCCCACTGCCCCTGCTTTGTTGGGGTACCCTCTCATTTGATAGGAAGAAAAAGCAGTAAAAGATTTTGCTCTGCCTCAAGTTCTACCTTTGTTTTTTCAGACAGGCTCTTACTCCCATCACCCAGGCTGGAGTTCAGTGGCACAATCTCGGCTCACTGCAGCCTCAACTTCCCCTACTCAAGTGATCCTCCTACCTCAGCCTCATGAGTAGCTGGACTACAGGCACGCACCGTCACGCCCAACTCATTATTACTATCATGTTATTGTTTCTGCAGAGATGGAGTCTCACCATGTGCCTAGGCTGGTCTCAAACTCCTGGGCTCAAGCGATTCACCCAGCTCAGCCTCCCAAAGTGCTGGCATTACAGGGGTGAGCTACCATGCCTAGCCTCATTTTCAATTAAAAACAGCTGGTCCAGCAGAGCCTGAATGCCAGCAATCCACACATGAGTGAACCGATGGCGAGAATACACACCGTGGCTACAAAGAGGCGAGGAGACCGGCCGACATCACCCCCAGAAGAGGAGCAGTGGGCCATGGCCCCAGGTTCTTGGCACCAGGTCTTGTACCCACTGGTCTCATGGCTCTGGAGAACTCCAAGAGATGGACTTCCAGGCCTGGCTCCCCACCACAGACCTCCAGCAACAGAGTGGGCGTCCCTTCTGGCCTATGCAGCATCACTGGCTGTTTCCGAGGTGCCCACTGCTCACCCCTGGATTCTCCCGTCTCTGTCATCTACAAGGCGCTGGTGACTGATTTGCTTATGAACAGCCTGACCCCAGGCTGCCTCTTTTCTCATCGCACTACACCCTCTGAGGGCCCAGAACGTCCAGGTAGTGGGCAGAGCACAGACGATCAAATATCAGGATCTCCCAGACCCACACCTGCGGCGTCCAGGGCCTGGCGCCCACACAGTTCATTCCCTGACCTCCACAGCTTCATCACCCTCCTGTATCTGCAAAGGACACCAGGCCCGTGGGCACCGTGTGGTCCAGCAGGCCTGGGAGGACACAGGCCAGGTCTGCGGGCCCTGCAGGAGACCTGCTGTGGAAATGTCAGTCGGTCTACCTTCCCTGCTGGCTGGAGCGTGAGACAGCTGCCCTGGCACGGTCTTTTAGGCCACAATTTAAAGCTGAGGTGACAATGAAGAGAAATCTCTAATCACAGCCCCTCCCTTATGGAGCTTATGGATACAGAGGTCGTGCTTGCCCTGAGCCGCCGCGCAGAGCAGGGAAGCAGAAAAGGAGACTCCCTGAGCCGTTTTCCTGGGAACCTGGGGGCACCAGCCATGGGCGAGCTGTGCTTTAGGCCTGAACGGGGCCTCTCACTCTGGAAAGGCTCTAGCCTCTAACAATCCTCCCACTCCACTTCCCAGTGCATCCACTAAGGTGAATCTGAAGGGAATGTCAGATGCTGATGACGAGTCCCCTCGAGCAAAACAGCAGCACCTGTGAGGAACCCAAGAGGTTCACCCCGAGGCCCCCGTGGGAAGGCAGGGGTAGGGGCACCTTCTCCTTCTCCCGAGCTCTCACTCCACCCCATACCCCAGTGACCAGCAATTCAGCGGTTCCAAAAGCATCCGGTCCTTGATGAGAGCAGCCGCGAGCCCTAAGCCACAGGGCAGTTACCTGCAGGAGCGGGAGGCAGGGGCTCTCGCTGGTCCATGCTGCAGCTCCGGACGCCGTCCCCCGCTCTGTTAGGGAAGGAGCTCCTGCAAGAAGGAGAGACACGGCTTGTCACAGTTCAGGTAGATACACATGCACTCAACAAGCGCAGGGCTGTCAAAAGGGAAGCCCGTAAACAGGAAGAGCTAAACGCCATCACTGGCCACGATTACAAGACTACCACCTGTTAGTCGTGGCTACTTGTAGATCTCCCGTGAAACAGCATCAAGAGCAAAACAAGAGACTTCGCAGCGTAGGAGGACTTCACCCTGAACTACAGCCAGAAGTTTATTTTGCAGCTTGACACTGGTCAGGCCCTCCCAACCTGATACTGGCTTCAATTCCTTGCTGAATTTTCTGCCATGTTCTAAGCGGGGAAATCAACACATCAACCAAACATGTTTCTTCCAGACTCGGCTGGGATCAGGCGCAGCGATGGCCGCCCTCCCGACTGCCAACCTCCCTGGGCGAGGCTGAGTCACGCCTGCTGGCCGCTGTGATTCGTGTCTTCACTTTGTGTTTCCCTCCCTGCTTTGAGGACATGAGCTTGAGTGTGAGCTGGATGCCAGCTGAGTCCCGGGAAGGCCAGTTACTGCTGACCCCTGTTAAGACCACACGGGCCTGGCTCCTGCCAGAACAATCCCAGGGAAATACACTGTGCTCCAGGAACTCTCCGGCTGCCTTGGCTAGAGCACCAGGCACCAGGCCCTCGCCCATCAGCAAAAGCACATGGGGCCACAGGGGCCATGGCCCATGAGGGCCACCCACAGGCCAGCTCCTCCAAGGCCAGGCGGACCCCCGCCCAGGTGATCACTGGCCTCACGTGCTCTTCAATGAGAGGAACAGGAAGGATGGCAGGGTACTAAGAGCTCTGGGCTCTGCCGGCAACACACCCAGGATGCCACCAGGCCAGCAAATTCTCTTCTAATGCACAGAGCTGGCTGCTGGCTCTGGCACTCTCAGAAGCAAACGGACACTGCTTTCCAATGAGGCTGGCAGTGGGGCCCTGCCCCCAACCTCCGATGTGGCACCTCCTGCGTTCCAAGCCCTGAACCTGCTCTCCCTCCAACCCCAGGACTTGCTCAGGTGCCTGCCACGTGCCACCACCCCCGGCCCATCCTCAGCACCTAGCCTCATGGTTCTGGGTCTCATGTTATTTCACCAACAACGTGCACAAATAGCTCAATGTGCACTGGGCTCCACACGAGCAGCGGCTGCGACTGTCTCCTCTGTTAACACAACTGCTGAGCAAAGAGCAGAACTTCTGTCTGAGCAACGGGAGCCCCGTCCTATCACGAGGCCCTGGGAGACGTGCAGGTGAGCCGCACCCTGCCCCTGCTCCCTGCTCCCGGGGAGTGTGTGCTCATTCAGCACAGCCTGCTGTGGCCTGAGAAACGTGCAGGTGAGCCACAGCCACACCCTGCTCCCTGGTCCCAGGGAGCCAGGTGTCCACTCAACACAGCCTGCTGTGGCCCCAGAAGACATGCAGGTGAGCCGCAGCCACACCCTGCTCCCTGGTCCCGGGGAGCCACGTGTCCACTCAACACAGCCTGCTGTGGCCCCAGGAGACATGCAGGTGAGCCGCAGCCACACCCTGCTCCCTGCTCCCTGTTCCGGGAAGTGTGTGCTCATGCAGCAAGGCCTGTTGTGCCCCGGGAGACGTGCAGGTGAGCCACAGCCACACCCTGCTCCCTGGTCCCGGGGAGCCACGTGACCACTCATCACGGCCTCCAGTGGCTGGGAATGAACCTGGTGATCCCGTGCCGGACACCGCAACACATCCTGTAGCTTAACAATGCACAGCAATCACTAATCAATGCTATTTCCATCAACCAATGAGAATTCCCAACAAATGGCTTTCTATAAGCCTCCCTCACCCGCTTTGCGCTTTCAAAAATCTGCTTGGAGGCGCTGCTCATTGGTGTGCGTTCAGAGCAGCCTGGATCCAGGCTCTCGGGCTGCAGGCCCCAAGCGCGGCCCGAATAACCCTTTGCATAGATTATTCTGCCCTAGCTTTTTCCTTTTAGGTCCACCTCACCAGGACAACTCCAAGACGTGGGTACTCTTATTATTTTGAAACGAAGAAACCACTGGTTGGGAGACTTGAGACACTCCCTCAAGGCCACAGCAGAGGGCCAGGAGACGAGGCAAGTGAAGTCCTTGCTCCACCTGGAATATGTGGGAGTCGCAGGATCCACACCAGGTGCCCTCGAAGGTGAGCTCTCTGTGCAGCGAGACAGGGTCCGGGTGCCGGCCAGTACACCCGAGAGGTGAGGGCTGCCCGCCGGGCCCAGTCTCTCTATCCCGGAGGCGATTCCATGGGATGACAAAGGAAATTATCCTTGGAGGGAAAGCTGTCACTTCCAAGGTAGGTGAGACAGGTGTACTTGGACCACAACAGTGAAAGTGGGGAATGACGCTCATGGAAGGAATCCTCAGAGACAGGTACAAAAAACACGCTGGACAGCCCCCACGTCGGACAGCTGGACAGCTTCCATGCTGGACAGTCCCCACACCAGAGAGCCCCCACGTCGGACAGCCGGACAGCTTCCACACCAAACAATCCCCACGCCAGAGAGCCCCCACGTTGGACAGCCGGACAGCTTCCACGCTGGACAGTCCCCATGCCAGAGAGCCCCCACGTCGGACAGCCGGACAGCTTCCACACCAAACAGTCCCCATGCCAGAGTGCCCCCATGTCAGGCAGCCAGAAAGCTTCCACACCAAACAGTCCCCACGCCAGAGAGCCCCCACGTCAGACAGCCGGACAGCTTCCACACCGGACAGTCCCCAGGCCAGAGAGCCCCCACGTCGGACAGCCAGACAGCTTCCACGCCGGACAGTCCCCACGCCAGAGAGCCCCCATGTCGGACAGCCGGACAGCTTCCACGCCAAACAGTCTCCACGCCAGAGAGCCCCCACGTCGGACAGCCAGACAGCTTCCACGCTGGACAGTCCCCACGCCAGAGAGCCCCCACGTCAGTCAGCCAGAAAGCTTCCACACCGGACAGTCCCCATGCCAGAAAGCCCCCACGTTGGATAGCCAGAAAGCTTCCATGCCAGATAGTCCCCAAGCCAGGGAGCCAGACAGCTTCCATGCCAAACAGTCCCCATGCCAGGGATCCCCCATGTCAGACAGTCAGACTGCTACCATGCCGGACAGTCCCCACGCTGGATGGCCCCTACATGAGACAGTCCTCACACCAGACAGCTCCCATGTGGGACGGCCCCCATGCGGGACAGTCCCTATGTTGGATGGCTTCCATACCAGACAGCTTACATTCTGGACAGTCCCCACGCTGGACCGCTCCTACTCCAGACAGTCCCCTGTGCCAGACAGTCCCCCCACCAGACAGCTTCCACACCGGACGGCATCCACGCCAGATGGCCCCCATGCTGGACAGCCCCCACATCAGATGGCGTCAATGCTTCCGACAATCGGATCCCATGGGCAGAGAGGACCGCACTGGCTCTGAGACCCTGACAAAACCTAAAATGACTGTTCAGTCCCAGCCAACACCAACTGTGCTGAAGAGGCAAGGGCTCTGGAAAGGAGCGAACACGTGGGGTCTGACCGAGACCGCCATCGGCATGCACACAGCAGCAGGACTAGATGCCATGACTGCACCCCGAGCAGAGGGAGGGATGCTTCTCCCAGGCCGGGTGGACACCGGTGGCTGTGGGAAGCAGGGGACGCCATGCTCGTCAGCCTGGACTGGATGACTTGGCGGCCTCAGAGACGATGGAAGAAGAGTACATTCCACGGCTGCAGCATCTCCCAGCAAAGGAAACTAACAGCGCTCCAACACGGCTGCGAATTCTCAAGAGTTTAGATTGATGTCATCTTTCCCTGGCACACTGGCACTAGCGCCAACGCCATCTCATGCATCAAGATCACCGGAGTCGGAGTCCAGGCCCATTAGGAAAAGGGAAGGCAGCAGGCACCCCCTGGCACCCCTTACCTCCCTGGTATCCGCAGCACCCCTGGCACCCCCCAGCATACCCCTGCACCCCTGGCACCCCCAGCATCCCCGGCGGGTCCCAGCCCAATGTCTGATCCTTCCACAGTGCACGAGGACCTCAGGGAACAGGACATACAAGGATGCGTCCGCCATACGAAGAAGAGACAATGAATCAATACCCCGAACTCTGCGGAGGAGACAATAAAGGAACAGCTTTGCACTCCAGTCCTGAGGGGAGAGGGAGGAGGAAGCTGTCCCCGGAGCACCTGAGACTGAGAAACAGCGTCCCCAAGTCCCTGAGTCCTCACCACCTTTACTCACTGCAAGGCGTGTGGAATTCCTGGACCGCTTAGGTAACTAAGCTCACAGATTCACCTGCCCAACGTTAGCAATGCAACTGGCCGAGGAGCCAGGCATCGTCCCCTGGTGACCCAGGCTCTGTCTGCAAAGGTGGTAAGCGAGTGGCAGGGCCAGAAGCACACCTCTCCCGCCTGCAGTCTATTCAGGAATAAACACACAGGGTTTTTTGTGTCTTCAGAGAATTCTGTTTCCTTAAGCCCTGTTGATTATTCTCAATTTCTTTAACCACAATGTGTAAATCTCATTCACGCTATTTGTTTCTCTACTAAAATGCATAAAAATAGAATTGAGTTGATTTCTCATTTTTCCACTGATAATCTCAGGACCAAGGAAAATATGAACACGCCTGGGTGGTACTCCTTTTCAGGCCTGGTCCTTTCTAAGGGTGACAGCTCACCCTTCACCCAGCACCTACCGGGCGTCTGCCTGCATCAGCCCCACCAGTCTGCAGGGCAGTCCTGGGCAGAAAGCACCACCCCGCCTGAGGCTCAGCACAGCCCACAGCAGCCCCTGGCCCTGCAGCTGGGAAGTGACCGTCAGATTCTGGCCCAGGCCTTGCCCTACTACCTGTGGGCAGACTGCAAACTCCAAAACTTTTCCATCCAAATTAATGTCCCTTTAAAACCGCATTCCTAAGAAGGAAAATGTCTAGGGGTCTGTGTTAGTCCATTTTCATGCTGCTGATAAAGACATACCTGAGACTGGAAGGAAACAGGTTTAATTGGACTTACAGTCCCACGTGGCTGGGAGGCTGCAGAATCACGGTGGGGCGTGAGAAGCACTTCTTACACGGTGGTGGCAAGAAAAAGGAGGAAGATGCAAACACAGAAACAAACGCCTGATGAACCCATCTGATCCCGTGAGACTTACTCACTTCCAGAGAGGAGCAGGGGAAAGACGGGATTCCTTCCCCATGATGCAATTACCTCCCCCTGGGTCCCTCCCACAACTCACGGGAATTCTGGGAGATGCAATTCAAGTTACTTAGGTAGGGACACAGCCAAACCCTATCGGGGGCTGACACAGAAACCATGACTTTGTTTCTGGACTCAGAGTCGCCTGCGCTCCCTACACAGTCCACGGCAGCACGCGCCCCACCCCTGCACAGCCTATAAGCTCCAGGCCACAAAACGGCGCAGTTCCCTGGAGGCTGGTGGTCTGGAGCCTGTCTCCTCTGTGAAGTCTTCCAGCAGCGTCACCCACGTGGCTGGCAATTCCCCATGGGTGACTCACCTGGACTCCTCAGGCATCGTTTTTGGTGGTGGGGATGGGCTGGGGCACACTCTCCCTGCCCCAATGCAGGTGAGACGGACCCTGGGGGCAGAGCAGAAGACTCCACTCTCAAAACACCTGACTCCCATCTGCATGCCACATGAGCTCAGCCTGCCTGTGCTGCAGGCTTTGTTTTCATGATTGCTGTCATTTTCCAATTTAAGCATCTTAATAAAACATTTCATTGTGTATTTGGCTTGTGGTTTTCAACAGAACGACGATGCATTCAGTCAGAGAAGGAGCACAGAGACACGGAGGCCTGACAGTTTCACGCTGTGTACATCAGACGGCAGCCCCACCTCACACAGGTGTTTACAGACAGCACAGCCACTGTGCTCCCCAACACCATGTCTCTGCTGCAATCGTGCTGCTTGTGCCTTTCACCATGTACCCAGGCCTGCAAAAAGAGCGCAGGGTGGGAAGGATGCTGACCAAAGACCCATGGATGTTCCATGGGCGCCTTTCCACAGTCAGTGCTTCAGGAAAGCAGGAGCACGGCAGCTGATGCTGACTCCTGAGCAAGAAGAAGTCACCACCCAGGGCCTCTACCTGCGAAGCAGCCACAGGGCTACAGGGCTGGAGGCTGTGCTGGGAGCCTGTCTGCACCTGCCCCAGCCCAGCGCTTCCTGGCCACATGGGCCCTCCACTTACCTGTGCCCCCATGGTCTCAGCCACACAGGGACCACACCAACTCGCAGGGCTGCTGCATGTTTCCAAGATGCGCCCCGGGGAGGGGCGGGCTCTGAGCCAAGAAGTACCCCGCTTTTCACCTAGTGCTCAGCCCTGTCCAGCACTCAGGCCTCGAGCATCCTGGGACCCATGGTCAGTTTCCTGTCGTCCACTCCTCTGGCCTCCGTGGCCCTGCAAAGCTGGGGGTGGCAGGCTGAGCCACGCACATCCTGTGTTGATGCCACAGACTGCACAATGGTGGGATGTGTCGCTGCTTTGCCAGAAGGGCCCCGAGGCTATCAGTGCCCAGCACTCCCTGACTAAGCCAAGCGCAGAGCATCAAAGTGGGTTCACTTGGTGAACGACATGGAAAGCCATTTCCTCCGTCCTCCCACCTGAGGGTGAAGTGGCTCCAAGGACAGAGCCTGGGAGCCCGGGGCCGGGGGCCGGGTGCTGAGTGGCTGGTGTCCCAGGCTGTGTGGCCTCTGGACATCCCACCCTGACCCACCACGAGAGCCAGGAACTCCCCCGCAGCCCCAGCAGTCTGCACCCAATCAATTTCATATTCGTAAGGTTCCAACTCAAGACATAAATCCACGAGGGAGAAACACAAAAGGACACAAGGTCTACGGCAGGAGTCCTTCCGGAATGTCACGGTTAACTCAGCCGAACACCACAGCGGGCCAAGCACACCAGCCCTTTCTACTGAGTCTGCAGAGGTCTGTGAGTCGCCTCTGGAAAGCGGATGGATGGATGGACAGAGGGCGGGAGGAAAGGAGGAAGGAGCTTCTTCTCTAAGACTTGGGAGCACCCTGCTGTCCTGGGTTTCTGTTTTGCAACTGACTAGATTTGGCCTCAGAGCACAGCTGTGACTGAGTTTCAGCGCACATGGCACCCACCAGCCCCTCTCCAGGGTCCTCCCTGGGCCTGTGTCTCCAACTCTGCCACCTTCTCACCGTTAAGCTCTGCTCAAGTGGGACTGAGACTATCTCCATGAGACCTCTCCCCTCCTCTGCACACTCCCAGAAAAGAAGAAAATGTGAAAAGAGAAGTAAATGCAGTCAGTTTAACAAGGGCTCATATAAAATGGTCAGTCACGAGCTACGAACCGGGACAGAATCAACATGCCTGGGCCCAGAACAGGTGTGCCCTTCTCTGCACCACGTGCTGAGGAGGGGACAAGCAGCCTCTGACCCACCAGCAGTTTCCACTCACCAGCCAGCGCTGCCAGTGCCACCAGAGTCCACCCTGATGGGCAAGGGTGGCATCCGACAACTGCATGCTCCAGGCCCCTGCATGCACTGCTGGCAGCCCAGCCCTGTTCACCCTTCCCCAGGGCCGGGGCTGCACGTGTTTGCCTGTGTCCCCTCCTCTAGTGTCCCCCAAGCAGGAGTGGTCAGTGGGGGCTCCCAGCCACCCCGACACGGCTCCCCACCAATGCTGCGTGCCGTACACTCGGGGAGGGGTCAGTGGCACAGTGGAGGCTGAGGTGCACGGTGCCAGTTAGGAAGCGGCACAGGGAGCTGGGATGGGGGTCAGCAACCAGGAGGGCTTCCTAAAGAAGGGAGCGGGGCCAGGATCTGCAGGAAAGGACCCAGGAAGCAAGCCGGCTGGGCATGAGGGCAGCAGTGGCCTGGGGGCTGCCTGGGGGCTGCCCGGGGCCTGATGTGGATCAGGGGCTGACATGGGACTGGAAAGAGGCCAGAGAGCATGGGTGGCATCCTGGGGGTGGGGGTCAGAGGCGCCAAGGAGGAGCGAGAGGCAGCCGTGACAGCCATAGTCCGGGTGGCCGCAGAGGCAGTGCCTGAAGGCCCCGAGCTGTAGCCTGCCTCTGTCTGTGCCTGTGTCTCTGCCTCTGCTTCTGTCTGCCTCTGTCTGTATCCCTGCCTCTGTCTCTGCTTCTGTCTGCCTCTGCCTGTGTCCCTGCCTCTGCCTCTGCCTCTCTCTGACTCTGTCTCTGCTTCTGTCTGTCTCTGCCTGTGTCCCTGCCTCTGTCTGTGCCTGTGTCTCTGCCTCTGCTTCTGTCTGCCTCTGTCTGTGTCCCTGCCTCTGTCTCTGCTTCTGTCTGCCTCTGCCTGTGTCATTGCCTCTGCCTCTGCCTCTCTCTGACTCTGTCTCTGCTTCTATCTGCCTCTGCCTGTGTCCCTGCCTCTGTCTGTGCCTGTGTCTCTGCCTCTGCTTCTGTCTGCCTCTGTCTGTGTCACTGCCTCTGTCTCTTTCTGCCTCTGTCTCTGCTTCTGTCTGCCTCTGCCTGTGTCACTGCCTCTGCCTCTGCCTCTCTCTGACTCTGTCTCTGCTTCTGTTTGTCTCTGCCTCTGCCTCTCTGTCCATAGCAAAGGCAGTCACACAACCTGGGGATAGTGCACCCCCACGCTGTGACCCCTCTGGGCATGTATGGATGCTCCACCCCTCAGACCCCTTGGGAGACTCACCTGGAGCAGAGGGGTGACTCAACCACAGCTGCCTCTCAGACGAGCACCAGCAGAGCAGGGCCGAGGGACCCCCTGAGTGGACTAAACTACCCTCAACCCATCGCTGCACCTCCAGACCCATAGTCAGAAAGAAGCATCGCATTCCACAGGCTCCTGTCCCCACACCCGGTCCCCACCCAGCACACACACAGGCTCAGGCACCAGCAGCTCGGTCCCCGCCCTGCCCTTCTCCCGGCTTGTTGGTTCCCACCGTCAGCCACTGGTGGGGCACCCATCCAACTCCATCCTGCCACACGCCATCCTCTAGGCCACTCCTGACCCAGGGCCACAGCCCCATGGTGAGGAGAACAAGCTGCCTGTCACTGATGTGGAAGTCAACACACTGAAAAATGACTCCATCAGGAACACCCTGTGCAGGGGCCCAGGAGCAAGCAGTATATGACCCACACCACGGGGCTCTGTGGGTGCTGACACCACAATCCCAATAGCACAGAGCCAGCTTTGCATCCCAGCTCGATCACAGCTCACTGTGCACACTCCCTGCACAGCTGCAACTGCCCCTCCAGTTGATACACTGTCCCTCCATGGATGTCACAATGTCCCTGCACAGACATCACACACTGTCCCTCTGCAGCCGTCACGCACTGTCCCTCCATGGATGTCACACTGTCCCTGCAAGGATGTCACACTGACGCACTGTCTCCACAGATGTCACGCATCGTCTCCACGGATGTCATGTGCCGTCCCTCCACGGATGTCACACTGTCCCTGCATGGATGTCACACTGATGCGCTGTCTCCACAGATGTCACGCATCGTCTCCACGGATGTCATGCGTCGTCTCCACGATGTCACGCGCCGTGTCCACGGATGTCACACGTCATCCCTCCACGGATGTCATGTACCATCTCCACGAATGTCACACGCCATCTCTTCACGGATGTCACGCACCATCTCCATGGATGTCATGTGCCGTCCCTCCACGGATGTCATGCACTGTCCCCCACGGATGTCATGCACTGTCCCTCCATAGGCCTCGCTGACCTTGCATTCACCAGTCCCCTCTTGCCTTCAGCCCTCCAGCCCTGGCCAACCTGCTGTTCCAGACATGCTGGGTGAACCACCTCAGGGCCACACAGATGATCTTCCTGCCACTGTGGATGAGCTGTGGATCTTCCTGCCACTGTGGGAATGAGCTTCTGTGAATATGGGCTCAGCTCATCTCTCAGCTCCATCAGCATTTCAGGCAATTGCCCCATTCCATAGGTGCCCAGCCTGCCACGGTTCCCATTCAACTGCAAACCCTCCTCCTGGCGCCTGGTGGCCCTCTGATGCTGCATTTTTCCACAACTTCCCATCACATTACTTCACTTCCCTTAACACAAAGATGCTAGCCCCACCAGGGCAAGCACATGGCCTCTGCGTTCACACTGTCCTTAGCATGTGAAGGACATGGCGTGGGATGTGAGAGCGCTTAGTACTCAGCATGTGGC